>LR812530.1:3464186-3476686 GCA_903798195.1 Danio kyathit | reverse complement strand
AACTGTACAACAAAATGTACAATACGTAATGCCCTAATGTACCCTAAGTGACGCATTTTAGATTCGAAAAATGAAAACAGCACCCTCTAGTGGATTTGACAATTGAACTGTACAACAAAATGTACAATACGTAATGCCCTAATGTAACCTAAGTAACGCATTTTAGATTTGCAAAAATGAAAACAGCGCGCTCTAGTGGATTTGACAATTGAACTGTACAACAAAATGTACAATACGTAATGCCGTAATGTACCCTAAGTAACGCATTTTAGATTTGCAAAAATGAAAACAGCGCCCTCTAGTGGATTTGACAATTGAACTGTACAACAAAATGTACAATACGTAATGTACCCTAAGTAACGCATTTTAGATTCGCAAAAATGAAAACAGCGCCCTCTAGTGGATTTGACAACTGAACTGTACAACAAAATGTACAATACGTAATGCCCTAATGTACCCTAAGTAACGCATTTTAGATTCGCAAAAATGTAGACAGCACCCTCTAGTGGATTTGACAATTGAACTGTACAACAAAATGTACAATACGTAATGCCCTAATGTACCCTAAGTAACGCATTTTAGATTCGCAAAAATGTAGACAGCACCCTCAAGTGGATTTGACAACTGAACTGTACAACAAAATGTACAATACGTAATGCCCTAATGTACCCTAAGTAACGCATTTTAGATTCGCAAAAATGAAAACAGCGCGCTCTAGTGGATTTGACAATTGAACTGTACAACAAAATGTACAATACGTAATGCCCTAATGTACCCTAAGTAACGCATTTTAGATTCGCAAAAATGAAAACAGCGCCCTCTAGTGGATTTGACAACTGAACTGTACAACAAAATGTACAATACGTAATGCCCTAATGTACCCTAAGTAACGCATTTTAGATTCGCAAAAATGAAAACAGCGCCCTCTAGTGGATTTGTCATCTAAAACGTGCAACAAAATGTACCAATATTAACGTATTTCAGTTTCGGAAAAAATGTAAACAGCGCCCTCTAGTGGATTTGTCCTCTGAAATACACAACGAGATGTGTGCGGAGCAACATATTTTACATTTTGCAAAAATGCTGATTATTATCACAATGCTTTGAGACAGAAATGAGGAACTTTTGCTGTTATTTCTACAATTATTTTGTTTCTCTGCAAATGGTTTGAGACTGTAATTCTGCATTCTTAGTCAATGTTGCAGTTCAGGTGTTTTTCTTGATATACTGTTTGTTTGAATGTACGTGTTGTATGTAAAATATGGATTCGCTTTCGTCTCATGACTTGAAGTTTCCGGATTCGACTGAGGAAGCTGCTATAGAAGCCATACATGTGGATTATTTTCGACGCTTTCAAGAGACTTCGCTTTGGACGTTTGGCTTTTAGATCACAGACTGTTTATAGAAGCCACATGAATCTTGAAACACATGTTATGAGATGTCATTTTAAATTTGAGATTAAAAAGTAAGAACTGAAATAAAAAACTGAGACAAGACATCATGGCTGAGATGTCATTTATTCATTCATTCATTCATTTTTTTTTCGGCTTAGTCCCTTTATTAATCTGGGGTCGCCACAGCGGAATGAACATAGCTTTCTTTTTATTCTATTTATTATAGCATTTACCTTATCCTTTTCGTTTTTCGTGTATTGTTATTAAACGGTGTAGCAATATATAAACCATATCAACATTTTCGGGATAACCAATTTAACAGGAGGATCTTTGGAGAGCAAAAGCAAGACAGGAAGAGGAAACACAAGGCACAAATTGTGAGTCTGCATCATCTGACAGAGCGAGAGCAGATCATTCGCACTTGAGCAGCCGTATTTTGAGAGCTCGTGAACAGTTTTGTCCATGAACAGAGGAAACCGGCGTGTGAGCAAAGAGATTAGCTCGCTTGTATTACATAAATGCGCTCTCGACTTGTAATACTGCGCTTACAACATTTGTCAGTAAATTAACGCCATATGCACGTACGTCCATCTCGCAAATGTACTGTCTTATGCCATATTCATCTATTTGCCGCTTTTCCACTGCGCGTTAGGGCTTACTGCGAACCGGGCTGAGTCAGCCCAACGCAATCTCACGGCAATTCGTAACTTTTTGATTTAGTGGCTAATTCGTATGAATTCGTACGATCTAATTCGTACAAATTAGTACGATTTGCTCATCACCCAATGACGGTTGGGGTTAGGGGTGGGGTTAGGTGCCACGCCTCCTTTTAAAATCGTACTTTTTTTCGCCACTAAACTGACAAAACGTAAACGTACTTGCGTTTCCTCGTGAGATCAGGCTGGTCAGCCAATAGCCCCGGACCTCGAGCTCAGAGGCTGAAATCATTCCGCGTTCAAAGTGAAAAGTTCCAATAATCAGAGGGAGATTAATGACAACACACACGTATGTTCACTGAACACGATCAGGAAATAGAACTTACTTGCGGTATTTTTTATTTGTTAATGTCTTGCGGGCGAAAAGTTTGTTGTAACGCACGCACGAGTAAAATATTACTGAAAATGTATTAGTAATGCCTAGGGCCAGACGAAATCTGCGGATGTTTTTTGCTATTTCTGCGGAGAATTTTGGTAAAAATCTGCGGATTTCTGCTAAATTATTTTGGGAGTCTCATACCTAAAACCTTAATATGTGAAATATGTGTAATTTAAAAACGGAATAAATTCAGATTTACACACATTTACTCAAGTAAATAAACAGAATTAATGATGGGCTAAAAATCTGCAGAATTCTGCGGAAAATCTGCAGAATTCTGCGTGCGCAGATTCCGTTTGGGCCTAGTAATGCCTTACACTACTGCGTTACAGGAAAAAGTAATATGTTACTGTAATACATTACTTTTGTAACGCATTACTCCCAACACTGGTATTAATATTGACCTTTTAGGTACAAATTTGTACCTTTTTAAAAGGTACCACCCCAGTGAGAGTTTGCTTTATTTCTGAGAGTGTATAGTTTCCTTGTGATTTATTTTGAGTCAATTATGACTTTCTCAGTTTGGTTTATTGTTTTTTTGTAAAAGCTAGGACTATTTAATCATTTTAATTTATTGTAAATTTGACCTTTCATCTCAAATGTATAAGTTACTATCACATAACTGAGCTTTTATGCCAGAATCAGAGGTGTAAAGAGTACCTGAAAACCATACTTGAGTAAAAGTACAGATACCTTACTGTAAAAATTACTCCATTACAAGTTACAAGTCACCAATTCCAATAAGACTTGAGTAAAAGTATTAAAGTATTCGATTTTAAAAGAACTTAAGTATTTTACTCATACTGAATGTAGGCTCAAAGAACACCAAGAAAGGTTTAATTTTCCTAATATATAAATTAAATTTTACACCTTAATGTTTCAAAATGGCAGAACAAAATATATTTAAAAAAAAGAACAAAAAGTCTCAGTCAAACTCAAATGTTCAAAAAAGCCACAAACAATTTATCAAAAAAAATAAAATAAAAAGTAGTAAAACGTAGTAAAAAAAAATCAGAGCTGACTTTGATGTGATTCATCTCTCAGTATCAGAGGGGGGCAATATTTTTATTTTGAGTAGTTTTTTAATTGATTAAGATGTTTTCTCTGTATTAAATTTAAACTAAGAGGAGCAGTGTTATTTTTCAACTTAGTAAACTACATATAAATTCAAGCTTCGGCTTCATCACTGGCTGCAGCCATGTCGCTAATTAAACACCTGGTATTAGGCAAGCTGCTAAATTACGTTCACATGATTTAGCTCATAAATAGCATACAGTACCTTCAGCACCCTGCAGATGGCGATATCGCCTCATCCGCCCAACAAATTAGCTGTGGTAGATAAAGATGCCGACTTGTCGCGCACAATCACAATGTAATGAGTAACGGTAAGCGTCCGTTCAAATGTAGTGGAGTAAAAAGTACATATATGCAATCAAAAATGTAGTCAAGTAAAGAGTAAAAGTTGCTTATATTTATAAGTACAAAGTAGCCAAAAAAATACTTAAGTAAAGTAACGAAGTCCATTTACTCAAGTACTTTACACCATTGGCCAGAATTATAGCTATATTTTGTCTGCATTGTAATTATAATAAAAATTAATTCTAATTTATTATCTGACTACATTGTTTTACTTATAATTATGATTTTTCAAAATGTGATTTGTGTTCTTCTGTGGCTGAAAATGGCTCACAAAATACACAAACTTTCCCAAACAAAGACATTCATGACTATCTGTTCATCACGAGAGAAACCGTGTGAAAAAAATGTGCTTAAATTCCAGCCTGTTTGTCGAAGCGTGTACATTTACAAGGTCATTTGTTGTTCAGATGTTTTTATTGTCAATTAAAATAAACAGCTGGGAAAGCAAGCAGATGTTTGTCAGTAAACTGCTAATGATTTCAGCATGGTGTCAGATCCGCGACTGTTTCTTCTGATAGAAGTGTAGTGCAGGGCTATTTACTTTGACCTGAACTGCAATAAAGCAAGTGTTGCTGTGTGTTTTTTCAAGGAGTCAGCAGAAAACATTAACCAGCTCATGTATTCTCAGAATGGCACCGACCGATGCTTGACCACAGAAAGCACTGCCATCTGCCGGTGGAATTTGCAGGTTTTAAACCTCTTCATGTGAAATACGGTTTAAGGATGTACTCACACTATGCTATCCGAACCGTGCCCAGGCCCATTTCCCGGATCGTTTGAGAAGTGTGAGTGCTCTGAATCGGGCTCAAGCACGGTTCACTTGGCCGGCCCTGGCCGGGTTGGAAGAGGTGGGCCTGAGCACGGTTTACTTGGGCTCAGGCGCGGTACGCTTGCAGTGTGAGTGCAAGCGTGCCTAAGCCCGAAACTGAAAGTGAGACGTGACTTTTAAGGGACTGTATCATATGGATTAATTAATCATTTATACTGTTCAATGAACGCAAACTGTTGTAGATTATTAAAGACGCAAACCCCTCACTGCACGACAGCTGCACCTTCAGCAAACCTCCTAATTCCTGCAGCACGAGGACTTTATGAGCGTCAAAAGTAGCTGATCTGTTCGGCGAAATATTGGATTACGTGTCACAGCATATGAAACGACTTAAACGATATAACTAAAGAAATCTCCACTGTGCTGAGCGAGAGCGCTTCTCTTCCTAAAGGCTGATTTATACTTCTGCGTCAAGCGCACGCATATGCTACGGTGCAGCCTACTGGTGGACGCATAGCCTCTCGCCTTGGCCGTCGTTGACGCGCACCTCTCAAAAATGTAACGCGTATGCATAGCGCAAGCTCTGTGATTGGTCGGCTTGGTAGCGCTGATGAGTGTGGGCGGAGGTGAGAGCCGCGCGCCCGATGCAGCGAGTGTTTACAAGTGTGGAGTCCCGTGAAGGAGCTCCGGGTGGAGACTGTTGTTTTGTGTTTATCTTATGATTAAAGTTGTTTAATCGCCGGTTCCCTCCTCAAAATGAGCGAATTTGAGCCACTTGTACATTAAGGAAGTGTTCAGAAAAAAAACAAAACACCAGCGAAAAAACTCGAGAAAGAGGAACATAAACACCTACTGCCAGTTAGCGTTTCAGAAGTGTTAATGCAGAGAAACAGAAACAGCGCGCAGAAATATAAAGCCTGGTTTATACTTCTGCGTCAAGTGATCGGCGTAACTCACGGCGCAAGCCTCGCGCGTAGCAGTGCATTTATACTTCTGCGTGCTGTTTCTGTTTCTCTGCAATACACTTCCGAAACGCTAGCTGGCAGTAGGTGTTTATGTTTCTCTGTGTCGAGTTTCTCCAATTTCTGTTTAACAGAGAGCAGATTTTTTCAACACATTTCTAAACATAATAGTTTAATAACTCATTTCTAATAACTGATTTATTTTATCTTTGCCATGATGACAGTAAATAATATTTGACTAGATATTTTTCAAGACACTTCTATACAGCTTAAAGTGACATTTAAAGGCTTAACTAGGTTAATTAGGTTAACTAGGCAGGTTAGGGTAATTAGGCAAGTTATTGTATAATAATGGTTTGTTCTGTAGACTATCGAGAAAAAAAATAGCTTAAAGGGGCTAATAATTTTGTCCTTAAAATGGTTCTTAAAAAATTAAAACTGCTTTTATTTTAGCTGAAATAAAACAAATAAGACTTTCTCCAGAAGAAAAATCATTATCAGACATACTGTGAAAATTTCCTTGCTCTGTTCAACATAATTTGGGAAATATTTAAAAAGGAAAAAAAATTCAAAGGGGGGCTAATAATTCTGACTTCAACTGTATATGAAAACTTACTTTAAATAACAATTTGTAAAATGTCAAGATATTCGATATAATCACTAGTTAAATACAGCTTAATTCATTCATTCATTCATTCATTCATTTTCTTGTCGGCTTTGTCCCTTGCGGGGTCGCCACAGCGGAATGAACCGCCAACTTATCCAGCACGATTTTACGCAGCGGATGCCCTTCCAGCCGCAACCCATCTCTGGGAACTTCCACACACACATTCACACTCATACACTATGGACAATTTAGCTTACCCAATTCACCTGAACTGCATGTCTTTGGACTGTGGGGGAAACCGGAGCACCCGGAGGAAACCCACACAAACGCAGGGAGAACATGCAAACTCCACACAGAAACGCCAACTGACCCAGCCCAGCCGAGGTTCGAACCTGCGACCCAGCGACGTTCTTGCTGTGAGGCAACAGCACTACCTACTGCGCCACTGCGTTGCCCTTACAGCTTAATTATTATATTTAATTATGATTACATGACGCTATGAATTTGTTTTGTTAATTATTACCATGTTACTTTTAAGAAAACTTTAAACTTTTAATGACCAATTCACTAAGTAAAAATGTACGTTTCTGTATAATAACCGAAACGTTTAACAAATATCAATATAATACTAATTATGAATATATCTTTAAAATATACAAATAAAGAGATTTAATAACTTACAACTTCAAGAAATTGCAATGCGTATCTTAATAGCTTAAATGTTACACTTGAGAAGAAATCCAATTAATGTTCAATAAAAATATTCTCTATTAATTACGTTATAAATAAAAAATTATTTTATTAAACGTTATAAAACTCAAAGAGTTTCAATTAAGCGTTTATGAAATCATTTCTTACTTCCTTACTAACGTGACTTAATGATGGCTGAATTGACATTTTCACCTTTTAGTAAAGGAACTCCGGTATTTTCAAAACCACAATGATGTTTAATTCTGAAATTGGACTAATAGTAGGCTAATAAACAGTTTGTATAGGTGTGTTAGTTGTGCACAGAATGTTCTGGTGTTAATGACTCCTGTAATGTGGTTGAAGGAGGAGCAGGTCAAATCAGGAACAGATGAGAGCCAAAACTCACCTCAGCTCTCCTCACCACTTACAACACGAGATAAACACATAACCAAAGCTTAAAAATATATAAATGTATTATTTGATTTTTCATCATCGTCAGTTTTATCTATTATCAACGATACAGTATGAATAATTTTTTTTTTTTTTTACACAAATCAATATTTATTAGGCTATCAGAAGTTTAATATCTGAAATTGTTGTTTTTAATTGAGTATTTACTAATCTGTATTAACTTCCAACATTTAAAAATACAAATTTAAACTGTAAAACTCCTTGAATTAATCTTTTGTTTTAATTCTATAGTTGGTAGGCTAGTACAGCATAGTAGCCTAGCCTAAGCATACAAATATTAGCCTACCCAATGGGCTACGGTAGGCCTACCATCTTATCTAGGCTACTACAATACATTACAGTTTGCTGTAGTAAAAACTAAAGTATTTATTACAGTCAATCAGTTCTTTATAGTTAAAACTACTATATGGTAAAGCATTTATTTACAAAGCGGTGTAAATCAGGAACAGATGAGAGCCAAAACTCACCTCAGTTCACCACATATAACAATGAGAGATAAACACAATACCAAAGCTTAAAAATATGTCATATTTGATTATTCATCACCAGTTTAATCTATTATCAACGATATAATATTAATATATTTTTTTTACAATCAATCATATTTATTAGGCTATCAGAAGCTTATCTGAAAACTTTGTTTTTAATTCAGTATTTATTTATTAACTTCCAACATTTAAAAATTCATTCATTCATTTTCTTTTCCGCTTAGTCCCTTTATTAATCCGGGGTCGCCACAGCAGAATGAACCGCCAACTTATCCAGTTGCATGTGTTATAGCACGTGTTTTATGCAGCGGATGCCCTTCCAGCTCTGGGAAACATCCATACACACTCATTCACACACATACAACGATATTTAGCTACGGACAATTTAGCCCTGCTGAAAAAAACTGCTTAAACCAGCCTAAGCTGGTTGGCTGGTTTTAGCTGGTCGGCCAGCCTGGTTTTAGAGGGGTTTTGGTCATTTTTAGGTTGGTTTCCAGCCATTTCTTGCCTGGTCTTAGCTGGTCAGGCTGGAAAATGACCAGCTAAAACCAGCTTGACCAGCCTGGTTTAAGCTGGACATAGCTGGTTTTGGCTGGTCAAGCTGGTTTTAGCTGGTCAACTCCCAGCCTGACCAGCTAAGACCAGGCTGGAAATGGCTGGAAACCAGCCTGGAAATGGCCAAAACCCCTCTAAAACCAGGCTGGTCGACCAGCTAAAACCAGCCAACCAGCTTAGGTTGGTTTAAGCTGGATTTTTCAGCAATCCGCTTACCCAATTCACCTGTACCGCATGTCTTTGGACTGTGGGGGAAACCGGAGCACCTGGAGGAAACCCACGCTAACGCGGGGAGAACATGCAAATTTCACACAGAAATGCCAACTGACCCAGCTGAGGCTCGAACCAGTGACCTTCTTGCTGTGAGGTGACAGCACTACCTACTGCGCCACTGCGTCGCCCACATTTAAATGTCCTTAAATTAATCTTTTGTTTTAATTCTATAGTTGGTAGGATACAGGCATATTATAAAAATATTAGCCTAATAGGCTATTGTATTTTTTTACCATCTTGTCTAGGCTACAACAATACTTTACAGTTTGCTGCAGTAAAAACTAATGTTCTTTATAGTTAAAACTCCTATAGCATTTATTAACAAAGTGGTGTAAATCAGATGCCGTCTAGGAATGCAGGGAACAAGGAAATTATTTATCAATTCGTGGCCACTATATTTTTAACGTATACATTCATGAGCAGTAGCCTAATATTGTTTCTCTGTCATTTCTAATTTATTATTAATTTTTTTGTGTATATTAATTTGTACACTGCGGTTGCCGTAGTTGACGCGTCGCCGCGCCAAAAATGGAAAGAAAAGAAAACGCAAGACTAGCATTAAATGATGAACAAATATAAAAGTGAGCCTTCAAAAAAGGAAGAGGATGGAAAACTTACGACCCAAACACTGCCTAGAATTGGATGAAAGGCCCCGGAGAACCCAACAAAAATGAGTAAGTCGTTTTGTGTTTCCATTTTGGGCCGCTGTGCCAGTATTGTTTGTTGCATACAGTCAGTTATAGATTTAGTTCCGTCCTGGTTGTGAGTAAGTTGTGGGGTGGAGTGTGTTTTTATGGTAGAATTTTTCTCCAATCAGCATGTTTTGATGCCTCAAAGAGCTCCTCAGAATAACACCAACCATAATTGCAATACCTGTCGTATTTTCTAAACAAACAACCATATGTTATTTTAAAATAAAGCTAAAATTCTCCAACCTTCTACACTTGTGATTTTATTTAAGCTCAAAGTCACGTATTATAAGCGCAACAATGCTTCCCGCCCTCTGCAAAAAAGGCGCTAAAACATGTGCCTCTGCGATACACAAGATGGCGCCGTTCGCAAAGGAAACCTCTTCACTTGTGTTTTCACTTCTGGTTTCTATCAAAACGGAGTTTTGTTAGTGTAAAAAATACTCTCATGTCCCAGTGGACACTGAACCGTCTTTTGTTGATTACATCAGACTTGAGTCTTGAGCAGTATTTTTCATAACAGCTAGGTTATTGATATTTCCAGATGGTTTTATTATGATGTTTGAGATGTTTGGCTCTTTGTATATGAAGAATCCAAGTTGGTTATTATGTTGAGCTTTTCTTGTTGTTCAGAAAGGCTTACATTTTACAGATACAAAAATGAGTCAGGAATTATTCAGCATGGGGTCAGTAGGCTACTTATGAAAATATGAGTGTCCATCCCCTTATGAAAATTATACATTTAGTCTACTATTTATCACAGTTACATATTATTAACTATCATACAAGTGGTAGAAAATTAACCATATGTATTATAGTAAATATATACATGTATGTAGTCAATATTAAATAGTTCATGTAGGAAATCATCTAAAATGTATGAAGCTATATGATTTAACTAGTCACATTATTATTATTAAATTATTATTATGAATATTAAATCTACTAAATGTTTACGTATTTGTTTCTGTATTTTATATGAACCACATGACATTGATTCAGTAACATTTTTCAAGTAATTTATTCATTTATTTTCTTTCGGCTTAGTCCCTTTATTCATCAGGGGTCGCCATAGTGGAATGAACCACCAACTATTCCAGCATATGTTTTACGCAGCGGATGACCTTTTAGCTGCAACCCAGTACTGGGAAACATCCATACACTCTCATTCACACTCATACACTACGTATAGCCAATTTATTCATTCATTCATTTTCCTTCGGCTTACTTCCTTTATTCATCAGGGGTCGCCACAGCGGAATGAACCGCCAACTTATCCAGCATATGTTTTACACAGCGGATGCCCTTCCAGCTGCAACCCAGCACTGGGAAACATCCATACACACTCATTCACACTCATACACTATAGCGAGTTTATTCATTTTCCTCTAGCTTAGTCCCTTTAATCATCAAGGGATTGCCACAGCGGAATGAACCGCCAACTTATCCAGCATATGTTTTACACAGCGGATGCCCTTCCAGCTGCAACCCAGTACAGGGAAACATCCATACACACTCATTCACACTCATACACTATAGCCAATTTATTCATTCATTTTCCTTCGACTTACTTCCTTTATTCATGAGGGGTCGCAACAGCGGAATGAACCGCCAACTTATCCAGCATATGTTTTACACAGCGGATGCCCTTCCAGCTGCAACCCAGCACTGGGAAACATCCATACACACTCATTCACACTCATACACTATAGCCAATTTATTCATTCATTTTCCTTCGACTTACTTCCTTTATTCATGAGGGGTCGCAACAGCGGAATGAACCGCCAACTTATCCAGCATATGTTTTACACAGCGGATGCCCTTCCAGCTGCAACCCAGCACTGGGAAACATCCATACACACTCATTCACACTCATACACTATAGCGAGTTTATTCATTCATTCATTTTCCTCTAGCTTAGTCCCTTTAATCATCAAGGGATTGCCACAGCGGAATGAACCGCCAACTTATCCAGCATATGTTTTACACAGCGGATGCCCTTCCAGCTGCAACCCAGTACAGGGAAACATCCATACACACTCATTCACACTCATACACTATAGCCAATTTATTCATTCATTTTCCTTCGACTTACTTCCTTTATTCATGAGGGGTCGCAACAGCGGAATGAACCGCCAACTTATCCAGCGTATGTTTTACAAAGCGGATGCCATTCCAGCTGCAACCCAGCACTGGGAAACATCCATACAAACTCATTCACACTCATACACTATAGCCAATTTATTCATTCATTCATTTTCCTTCGGCTTACTTCCTTTATTAATCTGGGGTCGCCACAGCGGAATGAACCACCAACTATTCCAGCATATGTTTTATGCAGCGGATGCCCTTCCAGCTGCAACCCAGTACTGGGAAACATCCATACAAACTCATTCACACTCATACACTATAGCCAATTTATTCATTCATTTTCCTTCGACTTACTTCCTTTAATCATCAGGGGTCGCAACAGCGGAATGAACCGCCAACTTATCCAACATATGTTTTACACAGCTGATGCCCTTCTATCTACAACCCAGCACTGGGAAACATCCATACATACTCATACACACTCATACACTATAGGCAATTTATTCATTCATTCATTTTTGTTCAGCTTACTCCCTTTATTCATCAGGGGTCGCCACAGCGGAATGAACCACCAACTTATCCAGCATATGTTTTACAAAGCGGATGCCCTTCCAGTTGCAACCCAGCACTGTGAAACATCCATACAAACTCATTTACACTAATACACTATAGGCAATTTAGTTTATTCAATTCACCTACTGTATAGCGCATAACCTAACTGTGGTGGGTGTTGTCCAAATGTTTCTCAAATTTGAGTTGAAACCCCCCAGATCTTTGTAGAGTACATGCACGTATTTGTGTGTGTTTTTTCTTTTTGAGATGAATATCTGGAGTTAGCGAAACACACTGTGTTTCTGGATCAGGTTCACTGAAAATACCCCGCCCGTCCACAGTGCTGTGGTTTGTTACATAACAGCAGGCCGTTTCCTCTGGAGCCGCTGTGATTCAGGTGAGGTGTGAGGATGAGAAAGCGCCTGACTCAGCAGTGTGAAAACAC
>LR812530.1:3256686-3461686 GCA_903798195.1 Danio kyathit | reverse complement strand
CACTTGTGTTTTATATGGAGCAGTGTGTATGCTCTCAGCGTCAGGATGGTTAGGTCCAGCTTTTGGATTCTTACCGAGACACTTTCTGAGTTCAGAAGTTGAGCAGTAATGCGGATTTTTGCCATTGGACTCGTCATTACACACCTATGATGAAATCAACGCAGATGGAACTTAAAAGATGTAGGAGACTGAAACTAATCAGATTTATTGATGATATGTATACAGTTGAAACCAGAAGTTTACATACACTGTATAAAAAGGCACATCACCATTTAAAGAAAAGTCAGATGTTAATGTGACTAAACGTTTTCTCTTTTAGGTAAGTTAGGATGATCACATTAGTTTCTGTTCTGCTTAATGGCAGAATAATGAGAGAGATATTTTTTGAGAAATTGTTATAACTCTTCTTGAAAGTCAAGTTTACATACAATAAGATTATTCTGCCTCTGAAAAAGCTCAGATGATGGTGTCAAGGTTTTGGAAGTTTCTGATTGGCTAATTAACAACAGTTGAGTTGATTGGAGGCACAAGTGTAGAATAGTATTTAAGGAAAACCTCAAACACACTGCTTCCTTGTGTGACAACATGGAGAAATCAACAAGCCAGGATCAACAAAAAAGCCAGATTACAGTTTGCTAAATTACACTGGGAAAAAGACTAATGTTTGGAGACATGTCCTGTGGTCTGATGGAACTAAGATTGAGCTGTTTGGCCATTATGACCAGTGTTACATTTGGAGGACAAAGGGGAAAGCTTACAAGCCTAGGAACACCATCCCAACTGTGAAGTATGGGGGCGGCAGCATCATGTTGTGGGGCTGTTTTGCTGCAGGAGGGACTGGTCCACTTCACAGCATAGATGGCATCATGAAGAAAGAACATTATGTAGAAATACTAAAGCAACATCTCAAGACATCAGCCAGGAAATTAAAACTTGGCCACAAATGGGTCTTCCAAACAGACCATGACCCTAAGCATACTGCCAAATTAGTTAAAATGTGCTTTAAGGACAACAGAGTGAATGTTTTGGAGTGGCCATCACAAAGCCCTGAACTCAATCCTATAGAAAATTTGTGGGCAGAGTTGAAAAAGCTTGTGCGAGCAAGACAGCCTACAAATCTGACTCAGTTACAGCAATTCTGTCAGGAGGAATGGGCCAAAATTCCTGCAAACTATTGTGAGAAGCTTGTGGAAGGAGACCCAAAACATTTAACCAAAGTTATACAGTTTAAAAGCAAAGCTAAAAAAATACCAAGGAAATGTGTGTAAACTTTAGACTGTCTAGAAATTAATAAAAAATCCCCTAAAAACAATTATCTCATTATTCTGGCATTTAGCAAATGTAAATGATTTAGGTAATCCTAACAGACCTAAAATAGTAAACGTTTAGTATGATTTACCATCAGACATTTAAAAAAAAATGGTTATGTTCCTTTTTTAAGAGTGTATGTAAACTTCTGGTTTCAACTGTATATATATATATATATATATACACCATTAGTCCTGTCGCAATAATCAATATATGGACTTATCACACACCACATGACCTCAATCATTTTTGTTGATCCAATATATATCACCCATACATAAAAATAAATTCTAGCAACATTTTAGCTGATTGTGCAGCATCTCAATCTCTATTGGTGGAGTCAGTGTCAGTATGGTTAAAACACTGTAGTATTTACTATAAATTACTATAGTATATCTTCATGTGGGTGTCTGACGACTGAAAATAGATCTGGTAGCAGATATCACAGCCTCTTTTTTCTTAACATTTATTATTATTTATTTAGGATATGCGTTTTCACATTCTGATTCCAATGCCTCATTATTAAACTGTTAAAATGACTATAAATATTCTTAAGAATAAAATGATGTGTTCTCTGAAAGAGTGTACTTTGTTTCACCCCTGATGTTAAGTGTCTAGGAGTGAAAGTAACACTGCGGTGCAATGCGGCCCAATGCATCCTGGCTGTTCAGACCTACACTGACACGAGGAGTCGTGGTCTTTTAATGACAGCAGTAAATAACTGAACAACTATTTGAACTGTGCAACTGTTTGTAAATTATAAATGAACATTTATTTTATATCTTTTTTTATTCACAAACTGTGCAGCTTTTGTCACTGCAATGTTTATGGTATTCTGGAAGAACATTTCCTGAGCCTCTTGGTATGGAAAGTCAGAAATGTCTGGCCCATTTAATGAGACATTTATTAAACCTGTCTCTTATAAAATTTAGATGTGAACATGTTATGGCCAGAAGCAGCTTTACAGAAAATAATTCATTCATTCATTTTACAGTACTTCAGTTTAGTGCCTTATTTATCAGGGGTCACCACAGCGGAATGAACCGCCACAGAAAAATGACAAACAATGCAATTTGGAAACATTGCAAATGATGAAAGATGAAATTAGTTAAAATGCACGTCGTCTATAAATCTAATACTTGTTTACTAAAAGGAAATAGGTCCATAAACTACTTCTTATAGCAATGAGTGTATTACAAGAAGTTATATTATTAAATATTTGTTAAAAAAAAGTTTTATCTAATAATTCCAGCCAGCTTTTAGTGGATTTGTAATATTGTCAAAAACACTGAACTTTCAGTTGTTAAATATGTAAAAAGGCCTAAATACATGCAGGACAGTTCAAATATTTTGCTGGTCTCCATCTAATGACAGCAGATCTCTTAATGGGGGGTGGGGGGGGGGGGTGCACTCGGTATATCTTTACTGCTGTATTCATTTAACCTATCAAATGTAATGTTTAGACCATCACTGTGCCTCTCGCGATCTGTTCACTTGCTCATTCACTCTCGTCGCCATGACTTCCGGGTATGAATTTGCGGAAAACACGCAGAGCCTCCGGGAGAGGTCATAACTAGACACTAGATAGAGGAGATAGCTCCGCTCGCATCAAAAATAACAGCATGGGATGTGCGCGACATATCATTCTGAAGAGCGGGGAGGGATGCGGGACGTTTTTGAGGACGCGCGATTTCCGGGAGATTATCATTCGTTTACGGGCATCCGGGAGTCTCTATGCATTTGCGGGAGACTCCCGGAACTTTCGAGAGACTTGGGATGTCTGCATCTGTATATATTTTAGCTGCAGTGACGCGAGCGCAGAACAGAAATGACATGCTGTTGTGTAAATAAGATATTACATACGGCTATTTAGCTTAGTTTATTAAAAAAGTTGTGATCTGGCGAAATATAGATGATACAATTAACGTGACCTCAAGGGGGGCGGGTACAGCCAATGGGAGGGCGGGGCGCCCCCCTTTTATAATGGTAGGTGAAACACTGCATTGAAAAACTATGGAATGTAACAACTTGCATTGTGATGCTGTTCTATTGTCATTCTGGAATTATAATGAGTGGCATAAAATGCTCTTAAAATGACAATAATATTGTTTATCGCAATATATTTTGGTTTAATATATCGTACAACGGCGATGTGGTGGCGCAGTAGGTAGTGCTGTCGCCTCACAGCAAGAAGGTCGCTGGTTCAAGCCTCGGCTGGGTCACTTAGCATTTCTGTGTGGAGTTTGCATGTTCTCCCCGCGTTCGCCTGGGTTTCTTCCGGGTGCTTGCGGTTTTTGTTAGCCACGCCCAATACCTCAGACAGACCTAATCTGAGAATTTAACTGAAAACAAACAGGAAGTGCATTTTCATATTTCAGTTAAAGGGCAAACAATTTTTTTTTCTTAATGACATGCACAGATCAATTATTCACCGCAAAACTAGCAATGCGAGCTAACAAAATCAATATGGTCAGTTTGATTTCATGTGTACTTTAAAGTTGGCATAAAATAAAAATAATGCTAGTACTTTTTCATCATCCTTGACAGAAATGTCAAATAAATACAGTAAGTACAGGAATTCATCGTTGGCAAATGCAGAAAGTAGTACGGTGAGTGAAAAGCTTCACGAACAGACGAGAGCCGGACTGAAGCTCCCTCAGTTTGCTGTAACTGAGCTTTTCTGTTTCCTCTCTGGAAATTATGACCGTCTTCCCACCCACACTCTCCAAAACGCTCTACATGTGCCTGAAACACGAGCCAATGGGCTGAATACAGCTGGAACGGGCACATCTGTGTGGCTGGCAGCAAAAGTTTGCAGTAATGCAGCTTCGGTCTCAGCATTTTCATCCAAAAAAGAGCTACTAAAACTCTTCTTTCTAGAACAATACCAAATGCATGGAGTATAGGGCTGTGCAATATGACAATATATACAGTTGAAGTCTGAATTATTAGCCTCCTGTTTCTGTTTAACGGAAAGCAGATTTTTTCAACACATTTCTAAACATAATAGTTTTAATAACTCATTTCTAATAACTGATTTATTTTATCTTTGTCATGATGACAGTAAATAATAATTGACTAGATATTCTTCAAGACACTTCTATACAGCTTAAAGTGACATTTAAAGGCTTAACTAGGTTAATTAGGTTAACTAGGCAGGTTAGGGTAATTAGGCAAGTTATTGTATAATGATGATTTGTTCTGTAAACTATCAGAAAAATATATAGCTTAAAGGGGTAATAATTTTGTCCCTAAGTGTGGTTTATTTATAAACTAATTTCGAGAGGATCACGTGCTTATGATCAACACGGCTGGCACATTATCAGCTCCGTAATCTGCCCTATTAGATGATTACGGACACACTATAAATAAACAGAGATTTCACTCCAGTTATCTTCGTCTCGAAGTTCCCCCCTCCTTCCACCCTTTCTTATAGGGCGACACGGCAGCCCAGTGACTAGCACTGTTGCCTCACAGCAAGAACGCCACCAGTTCAACCTCCCATTGAGCCGGTTAGCGTTTCTGTGCGGAGTTTTCATGTTCTCCCCGTGTTCACGTGGGTTTCCCCCGGGTTCCCCGGTTTCCTCCCACCGTCCAAAAACATACACCATAGTCAATCGACTAAACCAAATTATTGCCTAAGCGGGGGAGTTCTCGAGACCTTCCTGAGCTCGAACTTCCCTCTCGCCCTTCTAACGGGAGGGAGCCCCGGGCTCGAGGATATACGAGCTCAGGGCTCTCTCCCGGGACAGCATGCCAATTACGCTTTATTAATCATCAGCTAAGTGTAAACTCTTGAAAATGGTGTTTAAAAATTAAAAAACTGATTTTATTCTATTCAAAATAAAACAAATAAGACTTTCTCCAGAAGAAAAAATATTATCAGACATACTGGGAAAATTTTCTTGCTTTGTTAAACATCATTTAGGAAATATTTAAAAAAGAAAAAAATGCCAAGGGGGGCTAATAATTCTGACTAGTATTCAGCTTTAAGTGCAATTTAAAGGTGTAATTAGATTAATTAGGCAAGTTAGGGTAATTAGGCAAGTCATTGTAATGGTTTGTTCTGTGGACAATCAGAAAATATTATTAGTCTTAAAATGATTTATAAAAAATTAAAAACTGCTTTTACTCCAGCTGAAATAAAACAAATAAGACTTTCTCCAGAAGAAAAAATATTATAGGAAATACTGTAAAAAATTCATTGCTCTGTTAAACATTATTTAGGAAATATTTGAAAAGAAAAAAAAATCACAAGAGGGCAAATAATTTTGACAAAATTACCACAGTTTCATTCTCCTACCATGATATATTTCTGCTGGACTGAGCAATAAATAGGCCATTGCTCACCGATCTCTGTTTTTCTCCTCTGTATCTGGGGAGACTGGTGAAAGCCTCCTGAATTTAGCACAGAGGAAAGGATTTGAAGGATTTCACAGCTGTTGAGCAGAACTCAAGTTCACAGAGATTGAGATGAAACCACCAGCAGGTCTTGCAGGTGAACTCAACGCTCCATCTAGAATAGCTGGAGAAAAGCCGCTCAGAGCAGTTGGTGTGTGGGTGTGAGTGGGACGGGACGGGACAAACAGAGTAATCTCTTGTTTTTGTGGTCGAATGTCTCCTGACTCACCGGCTGCTCATTCAGATTAGAAAACTCAGACTGACCCTTAACACCAGAACTACCAGAATTCAATAACTATTATATATATGCACAGGGACTTTTAATCTTCAATAAGCCAGCTCAAGCACTTCTTGTGAAGTGTCATGACTTTACAAAATGTTTAGGATCTGGTAGATGTGTGGTGTAGGTTAATTGAATTGAAACTAAGTTGGCCGTAGTGGATGAGTGTGTGTGTGTGTGTGTGTGTGTGTGTGTGTGTGTGGACTGCCCACGAAGATTCAATTCAATTCAAGATTATTTGTTTAGCACTTTTTGCAATAATAATTGTTTCAAAGCAGCTTTACAAAAGGTGCACATCATAACATTACAACCAAAATCAGAAAAGTTAAGGTTATTAAATACCACAACTTAATAATTTACTAATAACTTTAACTAATTAACTAGTAGCTAATAGCTTTTAACAGTTATAAATATAGTTAACCTGCAGTTATATAGTATATAGGTGATGTCTATGTGTGCATGTTCAATGAAACGTATTTGTGTATTAAGTGTGTGTGTTGAAGTCCTTGATGGTTGGCATCGTCTCTTCCCAGGTCTTGGATCCTATTAATGGCGCTGCACAATCTCTAGAGGCCTCAGGATGGGCATCCCCAGGTGGAAATAGAGAACAAAGAAAATAATTAGTGTAGCTGCTGTCCATAATGGATTTAAATATTATATATTTAATGTCAATGCAAAGATGAAGTGCTATAGATGAAAAATTCAGTTAATATAAACAAACATATTAAACAGACGTATTTATAAGTGCCTGGTGTATTGAGACAAGAGGAGTGTGTTTTACGGGTGGTTTATCAAGCCTACTCACCTGTCATATACAGTAGTTATGTGATGCATTGTGTATGCTTTACTAAAAACATACGTCTTTAATCTAGTTTTGAACTGAGAAAGTTCCTGACATTATCGGGAAGGCTATTCCAGAGTTTAGGTGCCATATATGAGAAGGCTCGACCTTCTTTAGTGGACTTTGCTATTCTGGGTTCTACAAGAAGCCTTGTGTATTGGGTTGGATTGTAGCGAGATAGAAGGTTGTTTAGATAAACAGGGGCTAGATTGTTTAAAGCTTTTTAGGTAAGAAGCAATATTTTATAATCAATACGGAACTTAACAGGCAGCCAGTGTAAAGCCACGATCACACTGCACTTTTCGCCCCATAGACTTCCATTCATGCGCACCTTTATCAATAAAGTGTTTAGACTTTTAAAAACACTGTTTCATAAGCAACGTCATAAGCGCAATGCTTAGTGGCTCAATGCATTACACACTGAGCCACTAAGCATTGTGCTTATGACGTTTTTCAACAGGAGGAGAGTGCGTATTACTTCCAAAAACTTCAGATATAGTCTGTGTTAGTAAATGCAAGGCTAATTATGAAGTCCAGGCAGAACACTGTATGACAACGCTTCAGAGGACTGTTCTAGAGCCTACAGCTAATAATCTGTCAGATTCTGGAGTGCATTACAGCACTAAAGAACATTATAAATGATAAATGATCTTAAATAAAACAAATACATTCATAGAGATGGTATATAATTTCACTCACCTGGCAAATTGAGGCCACGTGAATGGCTTGTGAGCACAATTAAGTGCACACAGCATGCCAGATCATCTGATAATTGTAGGAAATAATTCAAAAGGCAGCTGACTGTGTAAAGTCACATAAAACAACACAAAAATACGATGTATATGCCGAGATCAGCGGCTAATCAGCTGAGGTGAAGTGACGGCGACCAGCGAAACCTAGCTGTCACTCAAGTGGCCACGCCCTTAATTATGCAAACATAATATAACCTAATATAAAGGAAATGGATGAGTTATAAAAAAAATTCACCCCCCTCACAGTTGTCACAAAGGGTAATATTAGCTATATGAACCAAAATCGTTCTTTGTACCAGGCTGTAAACACCTTTTTTTCTGCTGTAAAGTCGGCCATTCTAACAGTGGGCTCAATAGAAATTTGCTCTATTATGGAGCCAGGACTAGCGGAATTTCGATGAATTGCAGTTTCAGTTACTTCCGTATTGGCTTCCCGAGAGAGAGCGGGAGGTTGCCGCTTGGTGAGACCAATCGAAGATCAAAACATGACCTCTCTGGACAGAAATGTAAAATATGAACCAATCACTCGCTTTTTTAAATGTCTAATCGTCTTGTTTAATCCTGCCCTTTTCACAGCGCAGTATTTTGCATGCTCAAACTCTAGTGTGACCGCGGCATAAGGAAGATAAAATTGGGGTGATATGGTCATATTTTCTTCACCTGGTAAAAACTTTGGCAGCTGCATTAATACAACTGAAGTGTATTAATAAAGAATCAGGGCAACCAACGAATAGAGCATTACAGTAATCCAGCCTAGAGGTCATAAAAGCATGAACTAGCTTTTCTGCATCTGAGATAGATAGCATGTTTTTTAGATTAGCGATATTTCTCAGATGAAAGAAGGCTGTTTTTGTGACATGGGAGTAGGCATGGGACAATAATAGGGCTGTGCAAAAATATCGATACATCTAACTATCGCGATAATTTCTTTTACGATAGTGTACCGATAGTCCAACCTCAAGTATCGATTCAAGTTGTGCCAAACGACCTCCTCCTCCGCTCCTGAAGATGTCGCAAACTCGCGATTAACAAAACGCCAAGTAGTACGGTATCAGAAGTAAGCAAGAGTGAGCATGGCATAAAATATCGACCTCCGGTGGACAGTAGCAGACTCCAAAATGAGACGCAGATTCAGAGTTCCACATGAGGTTATTAGTTAGCAAATAATATAAATATTACGAGCGTAAACATTTGGTGAGCAGGTTACATTGTAACCCCATGTCCTAACAACACGCTACGTGACGAGATTTGCAGTGATAAACAATTTGACTGTTTGCACCAGAAGAAACACGACAGATATTTGAATACAGCCATTCAGAAGCACAGAATATGCACTTACTCACGAAATGGTAAGGTTTATAATCTAATGAATACATATTAAACCTCTTTAACATTATTAAATGTACATGCTGAATCACTGATATGTGTTGGTTTGCGTTATTTCACAGTTCTAAAGTTCAATTTCAAATGGTATTGTAAGAGCCATACATTGTAATTTGGCGATTGGCCACAAGGTGTCAGTACGTGACTATATAACTGTGGCTTCACTGCATGGAGGAAGACAGTGTTGGTAGGAAGCACACAGTTTTTGACCGTAACTTTCACCGTAGCGTAATATGGATTGGGAATTTAAGGTAACAGCGAAGTGTGCATTAGAGATTGAGGAGCCAGATTTAGGAATTTTGTTGATTGGAAAATAAAGACGTTTTTATTTGCATCTATTTTGCCTACGGACTCTGATTTTTACGCGTTTAAAAGACTAGCTCACTCTACCAACAAAAGCGGCAATGGAAGGCCGCTACAGGTATATTTTATTTTCAAGATCTGAGATGAACTATCTGTGTTGTTGTTGTTGTTGTTGCTGTTGTTGTTTGTTTATTATCTGCTGCTGCTTTCAGTAGTATGGCAATAAATGTCATGTAAATAGCTTTACCATTGATTACAGTTTCTAATATATCAATTCAAGGTGTTGGTTAGAACAAAAACTGCTTTTAATATGGAAAATATTCCCTCATTCGCTGCAGTTGTTTTAATATAGAACACGACTTAAGTCAGACTCGCTCCTCAATCTGGCAACCTGCGCTTGCGTTTGTTTTGATCCAGGAGTGCAATACCTAGTTCAACCACTGGGTGTCAAACTTACATTCTGCACCTTTAATTAACAAGTATTTTTTTACAGTGTAGTATATGGTTCAAAAACACAATTGACTGTAAGCAGATATATTACTTTTCCATGTGGGTTAGGTTTTTTTATTGAGTAAAGATCAAATAGGGAAGGCCCTGGCTTTGTGTGGACATGGCCTCAGTGTGTTGTTTGGTGTTTGCTAGATTTTGCTAGCGGCCTCTGTCATTGAAAGCAGGAGGAGAGAGAGATAGAGATCAGCGGGTGGCTGATATTTGGCAGAAAAGCTCTGCCGGCTTGCAGGAGGTTCAGATGTTTTGCCTCTGTGGCCTGACTGAGATTCTGTCTGGTTTACAAACCTCACTAAGCCAGATTAAATGCATCCAATGTACTGTACTCCACACGCACACACACACACACACACACACACACACACACACACACACACACACACACACACACACACACACACACACACACACACACACACACACACACACACACACACACACACACACACACACACACACACACACACACAACCCTAAGCCTGATCTGGGACAGAATGTGTGTCACAGGCCCGTTTACACTAATGCGTTTTCGTTTTAAAACGCATAAGTTTTGCTACGGTTACGCCATCCATCAACACTACGCCGGAGTTTTCGAGCCCCAAAAACGGAGCGTTTTGAAAACGCTGGAGAGGTCGTTTTCATTCTAAAACGCTGCTGCTCCGTCTCAGTGTGGATGGGGGAAAAAGGAGACATCTGAAAACGGAGGCATGGCTGCAGACATTCGCTACCTGATTGGGGCTTTTATATCATTGCGTATCCTCCCCTTATTTGACAAGCCCCTATCACATGACTATAACGCTACCGGAAGACGGCAGACCAGCCTTCACTGTAAACAACAACATGGACACAGAAATGGGAGCGTTGTTTGCACTATTGTCCGTTTTAGGCGCCATTGTGCAGTTAAACTCTGCCTTTTTTACTACAGCAGCTGCATATATTCGCAAGAGGCAAGCTATTGTTCGAGCACTCGCTAATCGCTCGCGTTCATTGTGCAATCAGCGTGCTTCCAGTTTATACTTGGATGCGCATGTCCAGAGTGCACGAATGGTCATGTGATATACGTTTTTGGTGGAGTAGTGTGGACGGAGATAAGTTTAGAAACGCTAGATGAAACGCTAGTTTGGGCGCGGATCGTTTTTGATCTAAAACTCCGTTTCAAAATAAAAACGCATTAGTGTAAACGGGGCCACAGTCTGTGTGCCACGGTCAAACCCGACACATTTGTCAAGTTCACTTAGTAGTGAGTGACTGTAACTTCCTGCTTTTTTTGTCTTTAGGATAGTTAAAGTCTAGATGGGATACAGCTGTGGATACTCACATCATCATAGCATAATATTTGCACAACAATAATTAATAATTTTACATTACTGTGAGGATTAGGTTTAGGGTAGGGGTAGATGTTAATAAAATACAATATAATGGATTAATTTAATAAACAATAAGAATAATACCTGGTATAGTTACTTTTTTAAATTACTGTGAGGGTTGGGTTTAGGGTTGGGGTAGGGCTAGATGTTAATGAAATACAATTAATGGGTAATTTTATAAATAATTCTCTTTAACTCCCGGCTGCAGCTGTATTCCATCTAGTAACAACATTCAGGATAGGCTTATGAAGATACCAAATTTTCTTTTTTCGATTTATTGCTGACGTTTTAACCATGATATACGCTATTGTCATGATATTGACCTAAGCTGCAAAAAAGACTTTAAATGACTTTGGAGTCGGACAGAGAATACATGTTTATATACAGTATTTACAGTTTCGGTAGACGTTATTCATTCGATCATTTTCTTTTTGGCTTAGTTCCTCTATTAATCTGGGGTTGCCACAGTGGAATGAACCGCCAACTTATCTAGCATATGTTTTACACAGCGGATGCCCTTCCAGCTGCAACCCATAACTGGGAAACACCCATACACTCTCATTCACACACATACACTACGGACAATTTAGCCTACCCAATTCACCTATAGCGCATGTCTTTGGACTTGTGGGGCAAACCTGAGCACTCGGAGGAAAACCACGCCAACACGGAGAGAACATGCAAACTCCACACAGAAATGCCAACTGACCCAGCCGAGGCTTAAACCGATGACCTTCTTACTGTGAGGCGACAGCTCTACCCACTGTGCCACCGCGCCGCCTAATTAAATGAATAATATAAATAATTCTATTTAACTTCCAGCTGCAGCTGTATCCCTTCTAGCAACAACCTTCAGGATAGACTTATGACGATATCAATTTGTTTTGTTTCAATTAATTGCTGAATCTTTTATCACGATATACGGTATTATTGATATTGACCGGAGCGGCAAAAAAGATGACTTTAACAACAACTTCGAGTCAGATGGAGAATACATGTTTATTTATTTATATTGCATTCATATCGCAGCCTCTGTGATTAGCTAATCGCAACGTTTCAAACCACGATTATATATTTCAATTTGGATTAATCTACTTTATGACTAGTTTAAACATGAACCAACTCTGCTATAACCTGAAAATGAAGTGCATTGTCAGACAATGAGACTGTTTGGCTTAATGCTTCCTGGCTTTAATGATTTTAAGTGAGCACCTCATGCTGCGTCAGGAGGCCAGACCTGCCTGTAATTATGTGTTATAAAGCACTGCAATCCCAGAATCCTCTCTGCACAGACATGTCATGTCACTCCAGTGCAATAATGGGATTAGAGACGGCCAGTGTCACTCAATGCATCCGACTGTATTTTTTTATTTGCATATTTTCCAAATATGCACAGCGTTTTAATGTAATTACCACTTCCTGTGTGGTTTTATTTCTAGAAAAATCATCTGTTCTACATTAAGGGCTATTTTCATGCTCTTAAATGAATGTGCTGACATACTGAAACACATGGTTACATAACATGAACAGTAAATGTTCACTCGAAACATACCGCTTAACCACATCGCTTTAATTCATATGGAATAGTTGTGGAACTCTTGTGATTTGTTTGGAATGCTAAAGAAAATGCTTAACAGAGCGTCCAGGCTGCACTTTTCTGTGATTATTTTAAATAATTGGTGTGATGCCAAAGTTTTTAAGTTTTTGATATTGGTTAAAACACAACTTTTACTGTGCGCTTTGATGCAAATACAATTCAAAGCAATGAATAACTTATAGTGAATGCATTTTGGCGGCACAGTAAGAAGGTATACAAATATCTCATTTATTTTTAAAAGAGGAAGAAACTTCCAATTCTGATGACTACAGTACAAGTCTACAGTATAAATTAAGCAACATCATTCTCCCTAGTTTTTAATGGTTTGTTTTATTGTATTGTTTCTACAATTATGGTTTAATGTAAATTCGTGTTTGTTTGGTTGTGGTTTTGGTGTCTGTTGTTATGGGTTAGTGCAGTGGTTCTACCACCTTAGGGTAGAAAAAATAGTCTCTCCGAGTACCACCATAATGACCAGTATTGAAATACAGTAGTAGGCCTAATTAGGCTCTGCACAGTTCAAAAACAAGCACTGTTGCCAACTATTTTCAACGAAAAGGCGCTAAGTTCTGCCGAAAAGTCGCTAAAAGACGCTAGATTACATCATACGCTAATTTGCATATTACTGACGTCATCACGTTCTACCATTTCCGTTTAACAGCCTGATGGTAAATAAATGGGGTATTTATATTTGCACTACGTTTTATGCAAGCATGTCAATTTAACTAAATTGATTGCTGTTTGAATACAGTATATCATTATAGATAAGTAATTTGCAGTAATCTCTCAGACATAGTAAACTCAAACAAGTTCTGAAACTCTCACTTAAAACATCTCTGATTGTGAACAAGAAAAGAATAAACGGTCAAATCAAATTGTTAAAATAAAGGAGAAGCAGATCGGTTTGACTGTACAAGGGAGATACCTTCACACTGCCGGTGCTAAATCATTTGAGGTCGGTACGCAGAGGGGTGACCTGCTGTCAGGCTGCAGGTGGGAGAGACTGCTGTATGAGGACTGGGCCACCTGTCAGTGCTCTGAGGCGGGGGAGGGGCCGCCGGCATCACCTGCAGCTCGTTGAGAAGAGTAGGGACGGTACAGTAATGGGCAAACGACAGTCTATAAAAATCTCCAGTAACGCACAAAAAAGTCGCTAGATTTGTCGCTAGTTACTTTTTTGAAAATTTGTCGCTAGGGGGGTCTGAAAAGTCGCTAAATCTAGCGACAAAGTCGCTAAGTTGGCAACACTGAAAACAAGGCAGATTAATTCTTATTATTAAGAATATTTATTATTGTCAGCCATTTTAAGACAAAATTATTTGTTTAGGAGAGTTGATAGGTATGGATTAAACCAGCACAATCTCACGTCAGTTCGAAACTTTTTGATATAGTGGCTAATTCGTACACTGCTTGACCAATTCTTATGTGATTTATTCATTCATACGTGTGGCAATACCGTGATTGGGTACGACTGAGAAGTGAACCATGGAGTTTGCGTTAACCACACACGGAGACTAACTTTAATTATATTCTAGGCAAGGCAAGTTTATTTATATAGCACATTTCATACACAGTGGCAATTCAAAGTGCATACATAAACAGGAATAAAAAAGACAAGTGTAAGAAAAAATAAAAACAGATAATAAAAAAAACAGATAAAAACAGATAAAAATATGTTAAAACAGGTTGTAAAACAATGAAAAAGAAGAGAAAAACATAATAGTGCAATTTGTCGGACGTAACACAGTGCTCATTCAGTAAAGGCACAGCTAAACAGATGTGTTTTCAGTCTGGATTTGAATGTGCCTAATGTTGGAGCACATCTGATCATTTCTGGGAGTAGCTGAAAGCCGATTCACCCTGCTTTGACTGAACTCTTGGAATTAGCGGCAAACTTCAAGCATGGCAAAGTCCCGCGACATTTAAATCACATCCAAATGATTTAGCCTAAATCTGAGGTAACAAACGAAACTGAATATATCGAAAAGACGCATCATTCAACACAACTACGAGCACACATCTTAACACATTTGTAATAATAATTTTACCAATGACGCAGCACAGGGAAATTCCTGAGTTTGCGGTAACTGAAATGCCAACAGTACTGGTCTACAAAAGCCACTCTAGCGCGTATCTGCTCCACAATCAACGCGCGTCTCTTTCTCTGGCTCTGTGTCAAGCGGATTTTTGACAATCAATGGTTTAGTGTAAATGCATCCTTGTTTGGTTTTGGTATTTGTTTCTGTTTTATTTTAATGTAATTTTTTTCTCTCCCATATTGTGATGCAGTTCCTAGAGAAACGGAATATTAAATGGGAAAACAGTGAGCATGGCTTGTTTTTTTTTTACTGCAAGCTAATTGGATGTAGTAAAGTAGGCGTTTCATTCAGAAAGATGGGGAAAAGGGTTTGGGGAGAGTTATTACAACCTAACAGACTCCTCCTCCTCACCATTTCCGTTTGTTGTCAAAACTGACAGCTGGAGGGGCGTGGTTAAGTGTGTTAGCCACACCCAATACCTCAGACAGCCTAATCTGAGAGTTTAACTAAAAACCAAGAGGAAGTGCATTTTCAGATTTCATTTTTATTTTTTTTCATGACATGCACAGATGAATTGTTCACCACAAAACTACCAATGTGAGCTAACAAAATCAATACGGTTAGTTTGATTTAATTTGTTACTTAATGGAATTTTTTTTGCATTGGTTTGATGATGATTTAATGTAGGGCTGCTCGATTATGGGAAAAATCATAATCACGATTATTTTGGTCATAATTGTAATCACGAATATTCAAAATGGTTACTGTTGAAGTCAATTATTCGCCCGAATTTGTTTTTTTTTTAAATATTTCCCAAATGATGTTCGGGTTCAGGAATTTTTCACAATATTTCCTATAATATTTTTTCTTCTGGAGAAAGGGTTATTTGTTTTATTTCAGCCAGAATAAAAGCAGGTTTAAATATTTTAAAACCTATTTTAAGCTCAATATTATTAGCCCCCTTAAGCTATATATATTTTTGATTGTCTGCAGAAGAAACTACTGTTATACAATGACTTGCCTAATTACCCCAATTAAGCCTTTGAATTTAATATGAACACTTTAATATGAGTACTAGTATCTTGAAAAATGTCTAGTCAAATATTATGTACTGTCATTATAGCAAAGATAAAAGAAATCAGTTATTAGAAATAATTTATTAAAACTATTATGTTTAGAAATGTGTTGGAAAAATCTTCTATCAACAGAAATTGGGGGGCAACGGGGGGCTCATAATTCAGGAGAGCTAATAATAATTCTGACTTCAACTGTATATATACAGTTATTTTCCTTCCTGCACAGCAAAAGTTCCAGTGTTAATTATACAGTGTGATTTTTTGTTGTTGTTCAGTGTTAAAACCGGAGTACATTTTAATCCATGAGTTTGAAAGAGCGTATATTTAAGAGTTTTTTCAATGTTAAACTTTTAACCCAATATGCAGTGTATTTCCCACTAGTGACGGGAAGTCCAGTTTTTTTTACTCGAACCAGTTCTTTCAGACAAACAGTGATCAAAGCAGTATGTTTTACTTAAACTTGAAACATATCTTGTTGCATTTTAAAATGCAAAGAGTTGAATGTATTGAAATTATTTCTAAAACGATTAATGAACATTTAATAAATGAAAACTATTTTCAACATATTTGATCACTGTTATCTGTCACACACACTAATTGATAATCAAATTTCACACTTTAGAAAGTGTTATTTTAACTCCAAAATGGAGGGAGTCATATGTACACCGAAGGAGTGTTAAGTTAAACTCAAATTGAGTTAAATGTACACTGATTTTTTTGCTGTGTGTAAATAAGGAATGGAATAAAAATATGAAACAAAACTGTGCTTTAAGCATCTTCACTGTAAGGAAAACACTTTAATTATAGCTACAGCAGTCCTTCAGTCAAGAGCAGTGAGTGACTTTCTCCTGTTGTTTGATTAATAATGATAAAAACAGTCGGCAGCAGGAATATTTTGTGCTGTCACTTTAAGAGCATGGCAGTTCTGATTAATGGTTTCTCTTTCACATGTCTTTTGATTCTCAACCCGTTTGTTTATTACATAAATGAGCATTAATATGAATGATCACTAAACACCGCGTTTTGACACAAATGTGCATGTATTTGACAATTAAAGCGCTCACATTAAGATGACCTGCCAACACTCCCGTTTTTCCCGGGAGTCTTCCATATTTCAGACCCATCTCCTGCCATATTCCCATTTTGGTATTTCTCCCGGAAAACTCCCGTAATGTCACCCCCCTCCCCCCACCCTCAGCATTTTGGTACGGTCTGTAAAACCACTGGGTTGCCAACACTGATATTGGATCTGATCGCAGCGGCTGCCCAAAACATGCTTCATAGTAGTTACTAACACTACAGTACACAGTACCCAGTTCTCAACAGTGTTATTCAGACACCTCACCCCCCAACCTAAACCCCCCCCTAAACTCCCGGATTTTCAGGGACAGATGTTGGCAGGTATGCCTTTAGATGTGTGTGTTCTGCGCGTCTGAGGCTGAGCGCACACACACAACAGCATGCGCTCTTTCGCTCTTTTAAAAACATGAATGCACATCAATGAATGATGCACATCATGTGCTGCAAACGTTACATTACAGTACATGGTTTTAGTCATTTTCACGTGAAACTGAGCTTTGCAGAGCAACACATGGGTACAACTGGAAAGGGGCAGTATATGATGCAGTAATCGTTTTATCTGGATTAATGTTTTTTCATAATCGTTAGAGGCCAAAATCGAAATCGAAACCGAATTTTCGATTAATTGCACAGCCCTAATTTAATGTATATATTTGTCACTTTATTTGTCGGACCCTATAGGAAGACTAGCCACTATGTTTGTAGTGGCTAATGGGGATCTAAACAAACACATTCACTGCATCCAGCTCAGTTTTCTCATGCACATTTAGCGAGCAGATCTGGGATCAGTTTTCTCTGCTGTTTCTCATCAAAAGGCCAGAATGTTGTACTAGTGTTGAGGTTTGAGTGTGGGAGCGTCCAGAGCCTCTCCTGTCCTCCTCTGACCAGCAGGAGTCAGCGCAATCTCTCCCCAGCTCAGTGACATGAGAGCGGGGCCCCGCCACACACATCTCGCCCCCGGGGCACCGGAGCTCTGACGCTGCCTGTAAGAGGAGGAGGAGGAGGAGAGGAGGCTGCCACGTCTGCAGGACGGCCCACAGCAACTCATCACAACACTGCACTCTCAGCATTACAGTCACATCTTCACTAACAAACACATGCACACACACAAAACACTGACCCTCAGCATTACATTCAACATCACATCTACACTGACAAACACAGACACACAAACACAAAACACTGACCCGCACAAAGACTCGGGCTGAGTTTATTTATACAATACAAGGACTCGAGTATGCCTCTTCTTTGATATGTACTTGCCTAACTTATCTTGCCCAATGAACCTAATTATATATACCTTTATGTTGCACTTTAAGCTGAATACTAGCAGTGTAACTGATCACAGTTGATCCGTGATTCGTACGGATCTCAACCCATGGTTCGAAACACACATGACCTGCGGATTAATACATTTTTTTTACTTATAGATTAATCGCCTTACGTCATTCCAATCACATGTATGAAAGCATTTAGGCTTTCCAGCCTGATCTCACGAGGAAACGTAAGTATTCTCAGTTTAGTGGCTAATTCGTACGAATTCGTATGAGTTCAGTCGTACGAAAATGTACGATTTTAAAAACGAGGCGTGGCACCCAACCCCACCCCTAACCCCAACCATCATTGGGTGATGGGCAAATCGTACTAATTTGTACGAATTAGATCGTACGAATTCATACGAATTAGCCACTTATCAAAAAGTTACGAATTGCCGTGAGATAGCGTTGGGCTTTCCTGTAAAATATAATGATGACGGAAGAAGTTGTGGTGGGTAATTTGGGATGTGGTGGGTTTCTTAGGTTATTAAAGGTGTTTTCTGTCACTGCTTGTTTATCCTGCATTAATGCATTCAGTGTAAGCTGCACGATTAATCATTAAAAGATCGGGATCTCAACAAACACGCAACATAAATTATAAATGATGCTGATTTGCATGTGTTTATTAATCCTTCCAATCACTGCATTTGAAAACACAAAAATCCAGAAAGAGATTGAGTCTTTAGGGTTTTGAGTTAGTTATGAAGTTACAAACAGTCAAATAACACAGACGTACTGGAATAATAGTTTATAGTTTGGATAAAACCACTGATGTTTATGAGAAAGATTAAAATCACCGTCAACAGCGCTCAAAGAGGAAAGTTGTAGGCAGCAATTACATTATTTAACCAATAGGTGACAAACAGCCTCAAAAATATGCCATGGTTTTCGCTACATTCATTCTTCCATGGCAGGGCGCCACACTAAAATTCATCCCGCCACGGCTACATTACAGCTTCTCATTCAAAACAGTAAGTCTTTTTTTTTTTCTAATAGCGGGTTATAATCGCACCAAAATGTATTAAAGAGTAAGAGAATTATAACAGCGCAAACTCTTCTGTAACTGTAGTAGTGCTGTGCGTTATTTGTTTAACCCTTTAAGGTGACATGCTGACTGACTGACTGACAGGTGCGCGATGCGTGAGGCCAGCAAACATGACGTAGCTTTCAGTTAACATACAATGACTTTATCTTGCTGGAGTTTATGGCCGTTTCACTTGACTTCAGGACGCATTAATGTCGTTCTCTAGGTCTATTGGAGACATTCATAAATATTCCAAGTAAATGTTGGAGACATACTTGTGACATAAACACACTAAATCGCACTTCAGCAGCGTTTATTTGAGAGCGCACTTTATTTGAAAATCTGCACTTGAGCAACGTATATTTGTTGACGTGCAAGAAGTTTTGTGCATGAACAGAGGAAATCAGCGCGCAAGCAAAGAGATTCGCATGCTCATATTAAATAATATACATCACAAGTGATCTCGACTTGTAATACTGCGCTCACGACATTTGTCATTGAAATAACGCCATAGCTAGTTGGTAGATCTGTGTAAAAGGCCTGCCGCCACAGCTGTAAAAAAATCCTAGAGGAAACACCGTATGCCACTGAATAATTCTTCATAAATGATCATCTAGCAATGAAACATGAAGTTTTATGAGTGAATAACTTAATCATTTATTGAAAATGAGACTAAAGGAAATATGTACAAATGATAATGTTAGATTTCTACATTTGGTGTATCAGCAACAGTAGTGTTAACAGTGAATTTATCACAGTACTGAATATTTGACTATTTTTATTCAACTGATTATTTCTTCATTTTATTTGTATTAAAATTACAGCTTCTAAGCTCTGTTTGTTAAAACCAAATGTGTCTTGCAGTGCTGTTTATATGCAAAGCAAATTACATTTGTCAAATCAAATCACTTTTATTGTCACATCATCAGCAGCACGTGTGCTATGATGAGTGAAAAGCTTAAAGAAAAATAAAGAAACAAACACCTCCTCCTTTGCTTTTCCCTGTGAGTTCCTTCGTTCTGTCCGCGCGGTGCACGGAGAACCCCGAAAGTTCAGCAGCTGTGTCTGGTACCTCCGCAGATAGCCAGATTTCTGTAAGACAGATAATGCAGCAGTTTCTTGTTTCCCGTTGGAAGGAAATGCGCGCCCGTTGCTCACAAAGTTTGTTGTCCAGTGACTGAACGTTAGGCAGCAGAATGGTGGGGAGTGGAGGTCGAAGTCCACGGCGTCTTAGTCTGACCAGGACGCTGGCTCTTTTTCCTCTTTTCCGGCTGCGTTTGCGTCGCCGGCTCGGTTGTGTGGCCCAGACAAAGGGCTCTGTTGTTGTGTTTGTAAACAGAGCGTCGTTGAGTGTGCGTTGTTGAGTCCGGTCTTTGGTGTGCGACGAGGGAGCCAATTTCCCGAAGTGTGTGTTTGTCGTAGGCAATAAGAGTGTGTACATCCAGCACGAAAAACAACAAAAATACAAGAAAAACATACAAAACACAACGAAGTTTGCTGGGAGCTCGCAACACGGCAGCTATGCTCGGCGCCATCTTGTGACGCTTCTTGTGTTTCCTCCCCTTTTTGGCTGATCCAAAAAATGGTCCGATCCGTGACTAAAAAACCATAGTGTGATCCGAACCGTGAGATTTGTGATCTGTTACACCACTACTGAATACTAGTATCTTGAAAAATATCTAGTCAAATATTATGTACTGTCATCATGGCAAAGATAAAAGAAATGAGTTATTAAAACTATTATGTTTAGAAATGCATTCTTCATTCTGTTAAACAGAAATTGGGGTAAAAATATACAGGAGGGGCTTATAATTTAGGACTGTAAATCCAAGACAAAGACAAACCAGACAGTATGCTAATGAGTTGACGAAACCTCTTCGCATTCCTGGTATAGTTTTTTCTTCTTCTGGGTTCATGTCATGCCTTGATTACAGTGTTTTCACTGGTCAGACTGCGCTCATATATACTTGTGTTCAGCGCTCCGTCTGTCCTCACAAATTGCTTTGGCTAACCGAGAAACATCTGTGTGTCTGTGAGTTACCTTGGAGACAAGGACATGCAAACAGTGGGAATAAGGAGCGTCGGTGAGGGAAGTTCAGATGGGGCTGCAATGTGAGAACGGCTCCGAAATAAAAGCCTGACAATCAGCACATTCCACCGGCCCCGGGGTTTTTGGAGCTGAAAAATATCTCGAACGCGGTCGGACTGTGCATAAACAAAGCCCAGGGGGGGATTTACGGCTCGGGTTGTTGCTTGAGACCACAGACGTAGGAGGAGAAGAGAGACAGTTGATCGTTTTAAATCCCAAAAGACCATTGCTTTGAGTGTGTCACTTTATTACTGGAGTCTGCGTCTTGAGTTAGGATGTGACAATAACTGGTTTCAAGGTTTACTGTGGTTTGAAAAAGCAAAATTTTTCTGTTGAAAATGTTTCAAGGTATATGCAAGTTGTTGTTTTGTTGTCAAAGACTAAAATATTAAAATATAACGTGTTCAATGGGGGAAAAAAAAAAAAATTTTTTTACCCTGACTAGGGTTGGGTGATGTTGATCAATTTGGCATCGTACGATGTCTAATGTGAAACATTGCGATGGATGATGGCATCGACGTCGTAGGCGGCGGTAAATTAATTATTTATGAATAATTAATTAATTCATAATGACTTAATTATTTGTAGCCCACCGTTTCAACTACCTGACCCACATGGTCTTTGTTTCACCCATAACCAAATCATAAATAAATAAAGATAAGCCACACACACATTATCACCTGTCAATCACGTTTTCTGCAGGACTCTGGCATGAAAAGGAAGAGTGATCTGTGTTGTTATAATGGCGTCGACAAACTTGGTTGGTAAAAAAGGTGCACAACCAACAGGAACCAACCAACAGTATCTGAGGTTTTCGCTAAAATTACCAACTACAAGCGTGAAAGCGAAAGATTGAAGCAGTGTACTGACGCTGTGACATGTTACCTGAAAGATTCAAAAGACCGAAGAGTAGTTAGATAGAGACAAGATTCATCAAAAATCACGTTTAACAACTGTAGTGAGATGCGATCCAGCGGTACATCCTTGATAAACTGTCTGACGTGCACTGCTCTTTGGGTTTTTGTGCTTAAACTAGCACCCGCTGACTGCTGGAGCTCAGACGTGCAGTTGAAGTTAGGGCGGTGATGTCTATTGGCCATCGACGATGGCATCGTCTATTGACCCAACACTAACCCAGACATTAAAAAAAAAAACATTTTAGAGCAGTAATCGCAATACCGTGATATTTTTGTCCAAAGTTATCCTACCGTCAGAATCTTATACCGGCCCATGCCTAGTCTTGAGTCCCAGAAGACCATTGCTTGGAGTGTGTCACTTTATTACTGGAGTCTGCGGACGCTTGCTTTTGTGTCCGTCTTTAGTGACGTCTTTAAAGACATTTTCAGGTGTTTTCATACATTCAAAAAATTACGCTTGCTGTTTGTTCTAACTACTTATTCATAAAACAAGCTAAAACAACACAGATGTAGGAGGAAAAGAGAGACAATAATCTTGAGCAGTGGTCCTCAACCTCTTTATCATCGCGCACTGGTCAATTCTTGGCTATTTTATTGTGGCCCCAGAGGTGGGTGTACGCACTGTATAGTGCTAGGCGAGCATCAACCGTTTTCTCAGAGGATGACAAGCTGACAAAACATTGCTGCAACTCTGATACAAGTTTTATTTATTGAGAAAATTCCAAAGCACTGCAGTGTTTTGGTGTTCTGTGTTTGCCTGAGATAATTAGTCTACCAAAATGTTTATATTCCATACAGAGTATGAAGCTAATCGGTCACGTGACTCACAGAGCAGTCGTGGCTTTCTGAAAAGCTGAGCTGTTGGGTGAGCCTGGAAGATGCGAGCATGTCTCTCCCAATATGTGCACACAAGCTGTGTGCCTCCATTGGAAATAACGAACTTGCGCACAGAAAAGACATGATCTGTGAACAAGGCCACCTTCATTCGCGAACTCCAGCAGTTGATCTTCTTGCTCAAACATGCTAGATTTACCTGATTTGATGACAAATCAAGTTCGTGGGTCCTTCACTGGGCCTTTTCTTCTTTGCAGAAAACTTCAAAGACGTCTGTTTCTTACTCATTTTGCTGCTTGTGGGTTAAATTTTGGTGCTCAAGTGACCGAGATGTAAAAGAGAATATGGTCATTTTTCAAAATAAAAGATCGTTCAGACTCAGATAATAAATAAAATCAAATAATTAATAATTTCATGTGTGGCCCGGTACTAACTGATCCACGGACAGTTACCAGTCTGCAGCCCGGGGGTTGGGGACCAATGGTCTTGACTTGAGTCCCAAAAGACCATTGCTTTAGTGTATCACTTTATTACTGGAGTCTGCAGATACTTGCTTTGTGTTCGTCTTTAGCGAAGGACATTTTCAGGTATTTTTAATACACTCAAAAAATGACACTTGCTGTTTGTTTAAATAAATTACAAGTGTGAAACAAGAATGAAACTGGTTTTAGGATGACGATAACACTGAGTTAAAGGCACAATTTTCAAAATTTGACATTTATAAAACTCAAATGCCTTGCGAGCCTTTACTACACCAGTTTCATTTTCAAATAATGAGTATTTAATCATTTCCAGTTTTTCCTCAAGGGCAAGCTTCAGCTTAACACACGTAGCTCATAAATCATGGGCTATTAGGACTTTAGTATGACGCACCATTAGGATTTTAAGAAATGTGTGTGTTTATAAAGCAGGCTTGATATTTGCTGCGATGCCAAAACCTCAAAACCCTTATCAGACACGCAGAGAAACAAACTTTCCCACATCTCATCTCATTTAGCATAAAACAGATGATCATTTGAAAACATCAGAGCCTTCTGCTGTTTTGGGTGTATTAGTCCTTTTTAAATAACGTTGTAAATTAAACAAATAAATTACAGATATTGTATAATTAATGTTTTATATAATATTTTATATATTCACGGCCAGTGGGTAGCGCTGTCGTCTCACAGCAAGAAGGTCGCTGGTTCGAGTCCCGGCTCGGTCAGTTGGCATTTCTGTGTGGAGTTTGCATGTTCTCCTCATATTGGCGTGGGTGTGCTCCGGTTTCCCCCACAGTCCAAAGACATGTGCTATAGGTGAAATGAGTAAGCTAAACTGTCCATATGGACGTGTATGTGTGTATGTTCAACTTCGATAAATATCCCTAAGAGTAAGTATATATATATATATTAAAATATATAATTGTATCCAAAAACATAAAACCACATCTGCCTGAAATTGTTCGTCAACAGCTCCACTGGGTCAATATACATGGCCGAACTGCTATAGCCAAAACTTTGGTCACTCATGCCAATGTCAAACATGTTTCAGTGGTGCCAGCAGCAAAAATCCTGTGCTGTGGACAATGTAAAACATGTATTGTTTTTTGATGAGTCCACCTTTACTGTCTTTCTGAATTACAGTGTGAAGAAGCCCCAAAGTAGCGTACCACCCAGACTGTTGCATGCCCAGAGTGAAGCATGGGGGTGGATCAGTGATGGTTTGGGCTCCAATATCATAACATTCCCTAGGCCCAATACTTGTGCTAGATGGGCATTGGGCCACTGCCAAAGTCTACCCAACCATTCTGGAGGACCATGTTCAGCAATGGGTCAAACATTGTGTCCTGAAGGCAGTGCCGTGTATCAGGATGATAATGCACCAATACACACATCAAGACTGGTGACCGAGTGGTTTGATGAACATGAAAGTGAAGTTGAACATCTCCATGGCCTGCACAGTCACCCGATCCAAATATTATCGAGCCACTTTGGGGTGTTTTGGAGAAGCGAGTTCTCCATTAGCATCACGTAGAATGGCAAGAAGAATGGCTCAAAATCCCTCTGGCCACTGTGCAGGATTTGTATCTGTCATTCCCAAGACAAACAGATGCTGTATTGGAAGCAAAAGGAGGCCTACTAATGGATTTTTGTGGCCTAAAACCAGGCTTTTAGTTTCATTGTCCAACCCCTGTATGTATATATATATATATATATATATATATATATACATATATATATATATATATATATATATATATATATATATATATATATATATATATATATATATATATATATATATATATATATATACAGTATATATATACAGTATATATATACAGTATACATATATATATATATATATATATATATATATATATATATATATATATATATATATATATATATATATATATATATATATATATATAAATATATACAGTTGAAGTCAGAATTATTAGCCCCCCTTTGATTATTTTTTTCTTTTTTTAAATATTTCCCAAATGATGTTTAACAGAGCAAGGAAATTTTCACAGTATGTCTGATAATATTTTTTCTTCTGGAGAAAGTCTTATTTGTTTTATTTCGGCTAGAATAAAGGAAGTTTTAAATTTTTTAAAAACCATTTTAAGGTCAAAATTAATAGCCCCTTTAAGCTATATATTTTTCGATTAGTCTACAGAACAAACCATCATTATACAATAACTTGCCTAATTACCCTAACCTGCCTAGATAAGCTAATTAACCTAGTTAAGCCTTTAAATGTCACTTTAAGCTGTATAAAAGTGTCTTGAAAAATATCTAGTCAAATATTATTTACTGTCATCATGGCACAGATAAAATAAATCAGTTATTAGAAATGAGTTATTAAAACTATTATGTTTAGAAATGTGTTGAAAAAATCTTCTCTCCGTTAAACAGAAATTGGGGAAAAAAAAAAAAACATTTATATATATATAAAGCAGATGGTGGAGCATTCAACTACACAAGGAGAATTGTGGGAACACAACCCCCTGCAGGAACACGCTGAACAATAGGGGGTGTTTTCCACTGTGGAATTGTGGGAACACCAGGAATGAGGTGTGGTGGTGCACATGTGCACTGTGGGCAGATGGAGAGACTCAGATATACAGGTGGAGAAAAGCCTGACATATGACTGATCACAGAAAGGAGAACACTGTGTACGGAGGACTTTTATATTGGGCATTGTTCTTTTGACACATATTTATACAACGATAAAAATACAGTGATGCTGAAATTATGCAAGATTTATATGCATAACCAATACATGTATAAGCAGACTTTTTATAGACTCATAAGTGAAGGCTTGGTCATTCATTCATTCATTTTCCTTCGACTTAGTCCCTTATTTATCAGGGGTCGCCACAGTGGAAGACTTGGTCATTATTATTATTATTGTTATTATTATTATTATTATTATTATTATTATTAGTAGTAGTAGTAGAAATAGTAGTAGTAGTATTAATAATAAAAAAAAATCTTGGAAATTATGCACACTCAATGTTGCACACTCTAATCCATGCAAGCCTTTACTTTTTAAAGTGATTATTGTTAAACGTTTTAAGGGAACCCTTTTATCATGAATAATAAATACTTAATACATTACTTGAAATGAAACATTAACTGAGATATAAAAATGTTTATTTTCACACTCATTTTGTTCACAAACAAAAAATGATCAGAGACCATAATCATATAATAAAAAAATATATATATATATATATATAATTTCTAAATAATGTAATAGAATTACATTTTAAACAATGAAATAACCTTTAAAGGTGCAAATGTAAGTTTGACACCCAGTGGTTGAACTAGGCATTGCATCCCAGGTTCAAAATGCACGCAAGAGCAAATTGGCAGATTGACGACACCAACAAAGGCTGATTTAAGTTGTTTTCTCAATAAAAGCAGCGGCACATGATAGAAACAATATTTTCAATATTAAAAGGATGTTTTGTCCTAACCAACACCTGAAATTTACATTTTAGAAACGGCTTCTATTTCTTGCAGCTGAACAACAGATAAAACCGACAGTGATCACCTCAGGTACACCTCATGTGCTTTATTCAGTGTTAAATGCTAATAATGTGAGTTTGAATGCCGTTTTGCATGACATTTATTACCATACTACTGAAAGCAGCAGCAGATAGTTCACCTCAGATCTTGAAAATAAAATAAACCATTTGCAATTGAACTTTATAACTGTGAAATAATGCAAGCCAACACATATCAGTGATTCAGCATGTACATTTAATAATGTTAAAGAGGTTTAATATGTATTAATTAGATTATAAACCTTACCATTTGGTTGGAGTGCAGTGAGTGCTCTATTCTGTGCTTCTGAATGGCTGTATTTACATTTCTGTTGTGTTTGATCTGGTGCAAACAGCCAAATTGTTTATCACTGCAAATCTCATCATAGTGTGTTGTTAGGACACACGGTTACAATGTAACCTGCTCACCTAATGTTTACGTTTGTAATATTTATATTATTTGCTAACTAATAACCTCATGTGGAACTCTGAATCTGCGTTACATTTTAGAAGCTGCTACTGTTCACCGGAGGTCGCATTTTTGGTCACGGACTCATACTTTCAGAGCCTTCATGACTGAATTAATCACACCAAGGCAACCCGGGGTGCTGAAATATAATTGGCTAAACTGGCATTGGGTGGGTTAAAGGGACCAAAACAAGACAGACGTTCCAGCACGTAACACACATTTTCAACGCAGAATATCTGACACCAGCATAGGCCTGTCACAATAATCAATATATCGACTTATCGCACAACACATGGACATGACCTCAATCATTTTTGGTGATGCAATATATATCGCCCATACATAAAAACCAATTCTAGCAACATTTTAGCTAATTGCGCAACATCTTTATGTCTTTTCGAGGTGTCAGTGTGAGTATGGTTAAACAAACACTATAGTATTTACTATAATTACTATAGTATATTTTTATATGCGTGTCTGACAACTGAAAACAGATCTGGTAGCAGATATCACAGCCTCTGTTACTTTTTACCTTGCACCTATTAGTTTACATATACATTTACTTTTCAGCTTAGTCCCTTTATTAATCAGGGGTCGCCACAGCGGAATGAACCGCCAACTTATCCAGCATGTCTTTTACGCAGCGGATGCCCTTCTAGCTGCAACCCAACACCGAGAAACACTCATACACTCTTAAGGCTGGTTTATACTTCTGCGTCAAGCGCACGCGTATGCTACGGCACCGCCTACGCGTGGACGCATAGCCTCTCGCCGTGGCCATCGACGACGTTCGACCTCTCAAAAAATGTAATGCGTACGCGTATCGCAAGCTCTGTAATTGGTCTGCTTGGTAGCGCTGACGATTGTGGGCAGAGGTGAGAGACGCGTGCCCGATGCAGCGAGTGTTTACAAGTGTGGAGTCCCGTGAAGGAGCTCCGGATGGAGACTGTTGTTTTGTGTTTACCTCATGATTAAAGTTGTTGCACGTCCGCCGGTTCCCGCCTCAAAATGAGCGAATTTGAGCCACTTGTACATTAAGAAAGTGTTCAGAAATAACAAAACACTCGAAACTCGACACAGAGAAAAATAAACACTTACTGCCAGCTAGCATTTTGGAAGTGTATTGCAGAAAAAACAGAAACCGCACGCAGAAGTATAAATGCACGGCTACGCGCGAGGCTTGCGCCGTGGGTCACGCCGATCACTTGACGCAGAAGTATAAACCAGGCTTTGCATTCACACACATACACTACGGCTCATTTAGTTTATCCAATTCACCTATAGCGCATGTTTTTTTGGACTGTGGGGGAAACCGGAGCACCCGGAGGGAACCTACGCAAACACGGGCACCTTTTTGTTAACATTTATTATTATTTATGTAGGATATGCATTTTCACATTCTGATTCCAATGCCTGATTATTAAACTGTTAAAATGACTATAATTATAATTCATTTCTAAGGATAAAATATGTGTTCTTAAAAAGAGTGTACTTGCATCATGATGCTATTATATTGTCATTCTGGCATTATATAATGAATGGCATAAAATGGTCTTAAAATGACAATAATATCGTTTATCGCAATATATTTTGGTGCAATATATCGTACAACAAAAAATAGATATCGTGACAGGCCTACACCAGCATTGTTTTTCAGATAAACAAGAATGTTCACTGAGCATGTTTCCTAAATATCTGCAAACATATTATGGTGTTTTTATGCTTTAGAAGAGTCAAAAATTTACATACAGCACCTTAAGACCTTACATTTTTTTATTTTTTTATTTCTAACAAGATAATACCAGATTGAAAACTTCAGCATATACCCAAATCTGTGCAAGGCCTCTTGTTCAGGTCCCTTCATTACCAACTCCTTGTTCTTCCATCATCCTCTGTGTTTCCACTTAGGAAAATCCTTGTTCCATCAACATCTAGAGGCTCACCCCCACAGCGCATTTTTAATTTCCCATGGATTACAGACAAAAGTCATAAGAACAAGATTTGTACAGTCTTTACTGTGAGACCCAGAGCAGATTAGCTGAACTGTGATCGGGTCACATACATGCATACATACATACATTATCACAACACACACACACACACAACTATTTCCAAAGACCACAAAAGGAGCTTTAGGCACTTCATTCATTCTCAACAAGAGTCTTGTGATCAGTTAAACAATAATCAGACCAATGAAAGCTTGAAATCGGCCTTTATTAATACTGTGAAAAAAAGTCAACTTTATGAGCCTTTCAATAGATGCATCAGTATCGTTGTTAATACACATACTACATCATAACACAATATAATTGTGATTTATAACTCTGGTATCAACGTTTTGGTGTGGAATAGTACAGGTCACAATGTTTCAAATGGTCGGCACAAGCGAATAAAACAAACTAAATAGCATCATACTGTAAAATAGCTTGCGTTATATCTCATCTGAATAAACCGTAGAGTTTTTGCTTGTTCACAGCTGAGCACTTGTTCACTTTAAGGAAACCAAATCATGCATCTTTTATGAAATACAGTGCTGCTGTATCATATTTGAGTGACGTATAAAAGGAAGGAAAGTTTAAACATAACAAAAACAAACACACAGAAGGCACTGGCTGTTATCTGAGGCTAAGTGATTACTATATTTTTTTTCATTTTAATGTTTTGGTTTCATGTACAGTGTCCTGGTTTGACACCTTGTCATATTCAAGTACCTTCCTTCAGGCATGGGGATAATAAATTAAATGCTGTGAACTGCCCTGCAGTTGCAATATGTTTATGTTTGATGATGAAATGCTAAGGAAACAAGATGAATATCAACATACGTACAGTATAGTTGCGGAATACAGAGAACTGACCGGACTTTGCATTTAGAGGTTCAACCTTTACAATAAACAAACTTGATCCCATTAAACCCGCCAAGTACATTCCTGGATCATAAGACAGAAAACAATAAAAAATGACTTAAAGGGCTCCTATTTTACCCCTTTTTCAAGATTTAATATAAGTCTTTTGTGTCTCCAGAATGTGTCTGTAAAGTTTCAGCTCAAAACACCCAACAGATGATTTATTATAGCTTTCAGAATGTTGGCATTTTCTGCTCTGAACACAATGTAGCTGTTTTTGTGGCCTGTGCCTTTAACGCTGATTCTCCCCGCCCACCGTTCCCACGTGCCTGTCAGAGTGTGCCTCAGCTCAGTCTCCGCCTCGGCTGAGTAAGACAACAGACATGAAGGAAGCAGATCTCACTTAACGTTTGTGAGAAATATTACAGTAAGATCTTTCCGAATGATTATTTGATGTATTTGTTGTGGAGTTAATTCAAGCCTTTCTGCGATGAGTCACACACAATGTCATTACAAAGTTCACGCACACGCAGACACACACGCAGCGGACATACACACACAGTGCGCGCGTTTAACTTTGCACTGTTTTTGCACGCAAATAAGACAGGATACATGTTAATATCCACTGCTGTATGGATATCTGTTATGTTAATGTACAAAATAAACCTGATTTAACGTCCACAAGCCGGGATTGAAGCCTCTTCTTTTAAAATTGTGCTGACATGCAGCTGTGGTGATAAAGTAAAGACGGTAAAATCGCTGTAATTCATTACAAACATGCACTGTTTCAGATGATTGATGATCACAGAGAGCTGAACAGATCTTTTAATCCCAGTTGCTTTGCGCACATCCTGTCTTGTTGATATGATTATACGCGTTACTACGGAGACATGTTAATACGCGGCTGTCAATCAATTTGGTGGGCGGGGAAACCGCACTCCCACATCATGTTGCGGTCGGCCTTAAGATTTGGATCCTATTTTAAAGTCACGAAATTAAAAAAAAAGAGACTTATTATACTCATTCTGAAAGCGTACCCCTATATACATTCCTGGAGATGAGCCAAATACGTCCCAGGAGGTACGTTTTTTTGAAGTTTTTGTTTTCATGAATTTACCAAAGCCCGTGTACGCTTTTTGAGATCTCAAATTTCTTTTGTGAGTGCCATTTGCTCCTGCTCTTCTCGCGTAAATCCACCAGAGGTCGCTGTCGACTGACTGACTGACTGACTGACTGACTGACTGACTGACTGACTGACTGACTGACTGACTGACAGAGTGACCGACACCACCACCTACCTCTTCCCTAAACCCAACCGATGGTGTTTTAAAAGGCACTAATTGACCAGCGCCCACCCTCTTTCCTAAACCAAGCAGACAGTGTTTTGAAAAACAATCCAGAAAAAGAAAAGCCCCCTGATTTTTACCACGTTTTCAGATTTTTCCACATTCTCAGTCTGTTATTTACTTGTTTATTTTATTTTTTTGTTTTACCCGCTTTCTGGAACTGTTCTTCGTCTGACTCAAACCCCGTCATCGTGGTCAGCTCTTCTCTTCGTCTCAAGTCCGCCGATGTACGCTGCAAGCCACTGGACAAACTGGTAACAGCGGGAAAGCCGTCCATATGGAGGTAAGCAGTCAGCTGGTAAGTGTGAAAAGGGATGGCATCATACCGCCCCTTAGCGTTCATTTTAAAGACTAAATGCAGCCATACGTACCTCTGGCTACGTAATTCACGATCTCCAGAAATATATATAGGGCTACATTTTCAGAATGAGCCTATGTTGATTGGATGTCTCCCTTTCACACCCATTACAGGTCTTTCAGTCTCTGCTAATGAGCTGATGATATAATCAGGTGTGTTTGGTTAAGGAGACATGGTAAATGTTCAGAGCTGGTGGTTCTCCAGGTACGTGGTTGAGGAACATTGAACTAACAGAACCTTAAAGTGTGACCCTTTTAATTTTGGGATGAAGTGTGTCCAGGACAAGTAAATTCAAAGCCATTCTTGGATCCAACTATTAGCACCTACGAAAATCTGTCGAAATTCAGCAACCGAGTGATTTGAGACAAATCCTGCTCATGGGATTTACCTAAACGAAGGAACTCATGACATACTAAGACGTTAGTTGCAAATCTACAGTAAAAGAAATGCCTTTACACATTCATCACTTGCATTCATCCTACATCATGCTGTGATTGATTTCTTTCTTTCGTCTTTGGTCACATTGACTCGGACATTCATACAGGGTCAGAGACTCACCTGAGAAAACCTGCAACTGTAAATCTGTGACTCGACACAATAATTCAACCCAGGCTCATTCTGATTATGCACCCCTATATACATTTCTGGAGAGCGCCAAATACGTCCTAGGAGCTACGTATTTTAGCAGTTTTTGTTTTCGCGCATCTACCAGAGGCCGTTGTGTACGATTTTTCAGATCTCAAATTTCTCTTGCGAGTGCCATTTGCGCCTGCTGTTCTCTAATAAATCCACCAGAGGCTGCTGTCGACTGACTGTTTGACTGACTGAATGACTGACTGGCCGATCGACTGACCCACCCTTCCCCCTCCCTAAACCCAACCAATAGTGTTTTCCAAAGCACGAATTGACCCACCCATCCCATCCCCTTCCCTAAACCCAACCAACAAATTTAAAAAGCAATTCAGAAAAAGAAAAGCCCTCGACTGATTTTTACCACATTCTCACCCTGTTATTTATATATATGGCTTATGTTTTTGTCTTATCACCGAACTCACACCCCGTTATTGTGGTCATCTTCTCTCTGCATCTCAAGTCCACCTATGTACATGGTGAGCTAACTGGACAAACTAGTAACAGCCGGAAAGTCGTCCATATGGAGGTAAGCGGTCAGCTGGTAAGTGAGAAAAGGAACGGCGTCATACCGCACCGTAGCATTCATTTTAAAAATGAAATGCAGTCATACGTACTTCTGGCTACATAATTCATGATCTCCAGAAATGTATATAGGGCTACGCTTTCAGAATGAGCCTATGTTGCAATGATTCTGATCAAAATAAAATAAAAAACAATAAATCAAAGATGCTGTACAATATTATCGAAGCATCTAACGCTGCTCATTTTGGACATTTTCTGCATGATTCTGGAAGCTTTGCAAATGAATGCAATCGGAATAATTACCATAATTTGTCCAGCCTTGATTTAAAAAGAAAAAGGAATAAAGGGAGCACTGTGGAAATGGAAAACTCAGTAGTTGAATTTTTTGTCACAACATTTCTTTTTGTTTTCGTACATTTGTTTTTGCTGTCCAGCAACAAACTACACTCCACCTCCTCATGGAACCTGACCCATAAATACCATGTTTTTTTTCTTTTCTGGATGGCACTGGAGGCTGGATGTGTCTCAGGGTCTGCTGTCAGGACTGGGCGGTGCGCGTGCCGGAGGGGGTCCAGGTGGTCCGGGTGGCAGGCGGGCGGGCGGTGGGCCGGGTGGAGGCTGGGGCAGCGGTGGTCCTCTTGGAGGCGGGCTGTTTGGAGGAGTTGTGATGGGACTGGCAACCAGCTGATAGTCTGGTGGAGGTGGAGGAGGACTCTGAGCTTTGGCCGCTTCTTCTTTCACTCGTGTAAAGTTGATACACCGACCCTAAGGAGAAAACAGGAGAAATGCCAATGAATGAAAATCAGTAGGGCTGTTACCGATTCAGCGTTCAGAAATCAATGGATTTGATTCTGACAATTGATTCCTCACTTTTGTCTTTTTTGATTCTTTATTGTCAAACCCCACAAGTAGTAAAAAAGTGAAAATCAAAGATGCTGTACACATACCATAGCATCTAACACTGCTCATTTTGGACCTTTTTTTTTCCTGCATGATTCTGGAAGCTCAAAAAAGTTAGCAAATGAATGATAAATGCAATCGGAATAATGAAATCAAATGAATGAATTCTTCTTTCACCCATGTAAAGTTGATACACCGACCCTGAGGAGAAAACAGGATAAATGCCAATGAGGTATTCAGTAGGCGTGTTTTTGATTTAACACTTTTAATTGTTTTATGTTCAATCTACTTAAATTTGTTAGGTAAATTAATCGATTTGTGTTGGAACCGCATGAATGTACTGTGTGGAAGCCAGTATTTTTTACAGTGAACATTCTGGAAACAACAAATTTGATTGTGAGAATTGATTCCTCACTCACTGCAAAAAAAATGCTTTTACTTAGAGTTTTTGTCATACACTCAAAACAAAAATGATGTTTGCTGTTTGTTCAAACTACTTATTTAAAAAGAGTTTTTTATGCAATAACTTAATTGTTTTATGTTCAACCCACTTAAATTTGTAAAAACTAATAAGTTAACTTAATTCCTTCATGTTGTCCCAACACAAATCGATTGTGTGGAACTTAGCATTTTTTTACAGCGTACACTCCAAAAATTACTTTTGATGCTTGTTCAAACTACTTATTTAAAAAGAGCTGAAATCTTAAGTATTTGTTTTGGGAAAACTTAATTGTTTTATATTCAATCTACTTAAATTTGTAAAAACGATTTAATGAATTCAGACGATTTGTGTTGGGACAACATGTAGGAATTTTTTTTACAGTGTTTCTAATCCAAATATCTAAAAATTCTTAAATCAAGAAGCATTTTCTAGACAAGCACAAATTGAGAAATAATAAGTCAAAATTAAGTGAGTTTTTCCTTAAAACAAGCAAAACATTTATTCATTTTCCTTCAGCTTAGTCCTTTATTTATCATGCGTCGCCATGGTGAAATGAATTGCCAACTATTCCAGCATATAAATGTTTCTACATCTCTAAACATAATAGTTTTAATACCTCATTTCTTTTTTAATTATTTTTTAGGGGGTTTCACCTTTATTTGATAGGACAGTAGAGAGTATTCACAGGAAAGAATGGGAAGCAGAGAGAGGGGAAGAATCAGCATAGGACCAGCAAGGCAGAATCGAACTCGGGTCGCCGTGAACACCGGAGTGCATGTGTCGACGCACTAACGCTCTGGTTACTAAAGTAACCCTCGTTCCCCGAGGGGGGGAACGGAAATGCTATGTGGAAACTTCCACTATGGGGATTTCGTTCAGAAAGCCAATCATCTGAAAGAGTATGTAAACGGGCCAATGAAATGCCAATGAGTTGGCAGCTTCAGCTTGCGCACCTGATGCTCGTTGCAATTAATCTTGCTATATAAGCACAGAGCTAGCAAGCCAAAGCATCCTTTTTGTAGCTGAAGCGACTTCGTCTCAACAGCCAAGGGGCAATCATTATGGCGAAGGGACATAGCATTTCCGTTCCCCCCCTCGGGGAACGAGGGTTACTTTAGTAACCAGAGCGTTCCCCTTCGGAAGGGGAACTTCAATGCTATGTGGAAACTTCCACTATGGGGAAATGTATGGAAAACGCCATAATGATTGAACCTTACCTTCGCCCCCGATGAGAGGTTTGCCAGGCAAAGAGAGCGTGAGCGCACCGTCATCACCAGAGGCGCGGTCTTCCAACGTGTTCCCTGGCCCTTACTTATCCCACTTCAACAGAAGATTTACAGATTTAGATATATTTTTCGGGAGCCGCAAATGCGTCTAGAATATCTAGGAATTAATACGACAGTACGTTGGGAAGCGTGCAGTCCCGATAGGGAGGACGCTGCGGAGGCCACCTGCTACCCAAGTAGGGAGACTGGGGCAAATAGCACATGAACTAACCCTGAGAAGGGGGAGTAAGCATATGAAAATAAGATGGTTAGCGGTTAGGGAAGACACGGGTCCGCCTGTGAGGGGGGACTGCACCGTGGCAGTATAAGCATATGGGATCGCCTAGTGGGGATCGCACATAGCAGGCACCTATACCCAGAACGCGGGCTGACCAGCGGGCAGACCTACAACATAATGGGCCAGCGTCTGACTCCTCCGTTGAGCCAGATGCTGGGGGCCGCGGAGGAATCTCTGCAGGGTTCGCCAGCGGGGAACTTTACTGACAGAGTGAATAAGCGCACGTATCTCCGTGTTAGAAAGAATGGCGCAGCAAGCGTATTTAAACACCTTCACCGAGTTGTTTCCTCAATCACCAAGGGTTACCTAATACCCTTGAGGAAACCGGCTCCACTCGCAGATTGTAAAATCTTGCAAATGTGTTAGGTGTCGCCCAGCCCGCAGCTCTGCAGATGTCTGTTAGAGAGGCGCCGCGTGCACGCGCCCAAGAGGATGCTATGCTCCGAGTGGAGTGTGCTCGAACCCCTGGGGGACACGGCTCGCCCTGGCTCTGGTAAGCGAGGGAGATGGCATCCACTATCCAGTGGGCCAACCTCTGTTTAGATACGGCACTTCCCGACCACCGTAACAGACGAAGAGCTGCTCAGATGATCTGACGCTCTGAGTGCGGTCCAGATAGATTCGCAAAGCGCGAACTGGACAAAGTAATGAAAGGGCTGGGTCTGCCTCCTCCGGGGGCAGCGCTTGCAGGCTCACTACCTGGTCTTTAAATGGTGTGGTAGGAACCTTGGGCACATATCCAGGCCGGGGTCTCAGGACAACGTGAGAGTTAGCCGGCCCGAATTCTAGGCACGAGTCACTGACCGAAAATGCCTCCAGGTCCCCAACCCTCTTGATAGAAGCCAACGCGACCAGCAGAGCTGTCTTCAGGGACAGAAATCTTAAAGATACTGAGTCGAGTGGTTCGAATGGATCTGTGCGCAAGCTCGTGAGAACGAGGGCGAGATCCCAAGAGGGCATGAGAGGGGGGCGGGGTGGATTAATTCGCCTAGCGCCTCTGAGGAACCGGATGATGAGGTTATGCCTTCCCACGGTGCTGCCAGCCACCGCGTCATGGCGAGCGGAGATGGCAGCCACGTAAACCTTGAGTGTGGAGGGCGACAGCCTGCTCTCCAGCTTCTCTTGGAGAAAAGAAAGCACAACGCTGATCTGGCAAGTTCGGGGGTCTTCTCTGCGAGAGACCCACCATTCAGTGAATAGACTCCACTTCAGGGCGTACGCGCGCCTCGTTGAGGGGGCTCTCGCCTGAGTGATGGTATCAACCACCGCCATAGGTAGGTTACCTAAGTCTTCCTCGCGTCTAAGGACCACACGTGGAGGTTCCAAAGATCCGGGCGAGGGTGCCAGGTGGTGCCCTGTCCCTGAGAGAGTAGGTCCTCTCTCAAAGGGATCTGCCAGGGGGGGGCCGTCGCGAGGAGTGAGAGTTCTGACATCCAAGTCCGGTTGGGCCAGAGAGGCGCAACTAGCAAGACCTGTTCCTCGTCCTCCCTGACCTTGCACAAGAGCTGCGCGAGCAGGCTCACTGGGGGAAACGCATATTTGCGCATGCCCCGAGGCCAGCTGTGAGCCAGTGCATCCGTGCCGAGAGAGCCCTCGGTCAGGGAAAAAAACCACTGGCAATGAGCGTTCTCGGTGGAAGCAAACAGATCGACCTGGGCTTCCCCGAATCGCGCCCATATCAGCTGAATCGACTCGGGGTGGAGTCTCCATTCTCCTGGACGTAAGAGCTGCCGTGAGAGCGTGTCGGCTGCACGGTTGCGCTCGCCTGGAATGTGAATGGCGCGCAGCGATTTCAGCCGCGTATGACTCCAGAGGAGCAGACGGCGGGCGAGTTGAGACATACGGCGAGAGCGGATACCCCCCATACGGTTGATATATGCCACCGTCGTCATGCTGTCCGTCCTGACCAGCACGTGTTGTCGCTCCAGCACCGGTAAAAAACGGCGGAGAGCGAGGAACACTGCCAACAGCTCTAGGCGATTGATATGCCAATGCAGCTGGGTATCCTTCCACAGGCCCGCGGCTGCATGCCCGCAGCACACGGCCCCCCAGCCCGTGCTGGAAGCATCTGTTGAGACAACAACATGACTGGACGCCTGTCCTAGAGGCACTCCGGCCTGTAGGAACGAGGGGTCGTTCCAGGGGATGAGGGCGCGGCGACACAGCGCAGTAACAGAGACCCGGTGTGTGCCCGCGTGCCATGCGCGTCTGGGGACTCGATCGTGAAGCCAGTGCTGTAGTGGTCTCATATGGAGTAACCCGAGCGGCGTGACAGCGGCCGCGGATGCCATATGCCCCAGGAGCCTCTGAAAGAATTTCAGTGGGACCACTTTTTTTCTGTCGAACTCTCTCAGACAGTTCAGCATTAGCTGAGCGCGCTCTCCGGAGAGGCGCGCTGTCATGGTGACCGAGTCCAGCTCCAACCCGAGAAAAGAGATCCTCTGCGCGGGGGCGAGTTTGCTCTTTTCTCGGTTGACCTGAAACCCCAACAGATGGAGGTGCTGGAGCACCTTGTCTCTGTGCACAGTCAACTGTTCCTGAGAGTGAGCTAAAATCAGCCAGTCGTCGAGATAGTTGAGTATGCGGATGCCCGCGAGCCGAAGGGGCGCTAGGGCACCCTCCGCGAGCTTGGTGAAGACCCGCGGAGACAGAGAGAGCCCGAAGGGGAGGACTTTGTACTGCCAAGCTCGACCTTCGAACGCAAACCTCAGAAACTGACGGTGGCGGGGAAGGATGGAGACATGAAAGTATGCATCCTTCAGGTCTATCGCTGCAAACCAATCCTGAGGACGAACGCACTGGAGGATGCGCTTCTGCGTGAGCATTCTGAACGGGAGCCTGTGCAGACAGCGGTTCAAAACGCGCAGATCTAGGATTGGTCGTAACCCACCGCTCTTTTTGGGTACGATGAAGTACGGGCTGTAAAACCCGCTCCTCATCTCGGCTGGAGGGACCGGCTCGATTGCATCCTTCGCCAGGAGGACAGCAATCTCCTCTCGCAAGACAGGGGCGGACCTGGGGCTGACCCTGGTAAAGTACACGCCCGTGAACTTCGGGGGCCGTTTCGCAAACTGAATTGTGTAGCCGAGTCTGATTGTGCGTGTGAGCCACCGCGAGGGGCTGGCCCGCGCTAACCAGGCAGGCAGAGCCCTCGCTAATGCACTCATCGCTACAATCGATGACGTACCTGCAGTGGGGCAGCGCGGAGTGGGAGGGCTGATCCGGGAAGCGCTGGGGTCCCGCGGATGAGCTGGAGATAAGAGAGTCACACTCACCTCGCTCCCGAACTCCGGAGAGGGGGCTTGAGGGGTGGGAGAAAGGAGACCGTCCTCCCAGGTCCTGTGAGCCATTGGCGAAATGCACCGAACCTGCGAGCCAGAAGGCATAGCGTCCCGGACTGGCAGAGTTCGGGCTGTCACATCCGGAGAATTGGAAAAGTGCTCTTTCATTGAGATTTTCGTGGCACTGAAAAGTGCCGTTGGAAATGGAGCCCGGCCCTCCACCGGGGAAAAAGCACATTCCCTCTTCTCCGGATGGCCTGTCTCAGGGACGCTTCGCGGTCCGTTTACCGGACTTAGCGGCGCCCTGGGCAGGGGGGGCGGCCGGCTTACGAGGTGCTCGACGCGGCCGCTTCGCCGGAGGCGCAGGCGGGGGGCGGGGCAGCTCTCGCAGGCGGACGCCCTCGGCGAGGAGCAGCAGATGTGGATGGCTCGGCGGGCGGAGCGGTGTTACGATCCCGCCGATAGATGACATTACCCATCGCATCAGACTGCTCTTTCACCGCCTTGAATTCCTGGGTGAATTCACCGACGGTGTCGCCGAACAGGCCAGCCTGGGATATGGGGGAGTCAAGAAAGCGAACTTTGTCGACCTCGCGCATATCTGCCAGGTTTAGCCAGAGGTGGCGCTCCTGGACCACTAATGTGGCCATCGTCCTTCCCAGCGCACACGCAGCGGACTTAGTGGTCCGAAGAGCATAGTCGGTTGCGGTGCGGAGCTCGTGCAACAAGCCTGGGTCGGAACCACCCTCGTGCAGCTGGGCCAGCGCCTGCGCTTGGTAGCGCTGGTAGGTGGCCATAGCGTGCAAGGCGGAGGCAGCCTGGCCCGCAGCTTTGTAGGCTCTGGCTCCGAGGGAGGCAGATAACCTACAGGCTTTGGACGGGAGACAAGGCAGAACCCCTCCAGGAGGAGACGCCACGCGGACAAAGATTGACCGCGATAGCGCGCTCGACCTTCGGGATTGTCTCATAACCCTTGGCTGCTCCACCATCGAGAGTGGTGAGGGCGGAGACGCACGCAGATCGGGCAGAAAAAGGTGCCCTCCAAGACTGCGTGAGCCTACTGTGCACCTCCGGGAAGAAGGGGACGAGAGGCTTCGAAGGACTGGCCTTCTTATCCTCAACGTAGCACCCATCTAGTCGGTCCGGCCGCGGAGCTGGGGGATAAACCATCTCCAACCCCACGGCCGAAGCAGCCCGGGAAAGCACGGCCATCATATCCGACTCAAGATCTTTGACAGCGCTCCCCTGCCCGGAGGGAGGGAGCGGGCCTGGATCTTCATCGGACATTGACAGCCCACCCCTCCGATGCAGCAGTGGACGTCTGGTCCCCGGTGTCATCGAGCGAGAGGGCTACCATCTGGTTAGACGGATCGCTTCCCTCCGCTCGAAGCTTGGATGGAGCGCTTGGAGGAGCGGGAGGTCCGCGAGCCCGGGGGCGGCGGATAATCTCCCACTGGAACCCTCAGACCTGCCCGAGTGCCCACTGCAGTGCAGGGGACAGCTGGGGTGGTTAGCCCTTTTGCAAGAGCTAACCGCGATCTTAACTGCGCAACAGTCATGCCATCGCAGTGACGGCATGAGCTGCCCGCGAGCACCGCATTAACATGCTGGACCCCCAGACATGCCACGCAGTGCTCGTGCCCATCATCCGGGGACAGGAAACCACCGCATCCAGAAACGCACGGTCGGAGCGACATCTTGAAAAAGACGCGCTGCACGACCGTATTGCTCTTTTAGGTGTAGTGCAATACAAACCGCTCGGGGAGGACCGGACCCAAAGGACGCCAGGCAAGGGAGAAACCCAGCTCGACCGTCTGCCACCGCGTGTACCACACTCTGGACCGGGAGACCGCTCTCGTTCACTCTCTCTCGCAGATTTATCAGGAAATCGGCTGGAGGAACCCTCATCGACTCTCTCAGAAGGCTGTGAAGTCGTCTGAAGCGAAAAGGATGCTTTGGCTTGCTAGCTCTGTGCTTATATAGCAAGATTAATTGCAACGAGCATCAGGTGCGCAAGCTGAAGCTGCCAACTCATTGGCATTTCATTGGCCCGTTTACATACTCTTTCAGATGATTGGCTTTCTGAACGAAATCCCCATAGTGGAAGTTTCCACATAGCATTGAAGTTCCCCTTCCGAAGGGGAACCACTACACCACTGGCGCCAACTAATAACTCATTTCTAATAACTGATTTATTTTATCTATAATGACAGCACATAATATTTGCCTAGATATTTTTCAAGATACTAGTATTCAGCTTAAAGTGACATTTAAAGGCTTAACTAGGTTAATTAGGTGTTCTGTAGACAATCCAGAACAAATATTGCTTAAGGGGGCTAATAGTATTGACCTTAAAATGTTTTTAAAAAAATTCAAAACTGCTTTTATTCTAGTCAAAATAAAACAAATAAAACTTTCTCCAGAAGAAAAAATATTATAGAAAATACTGTGAAAAATTCCTGAATCTGTTAAACATCATTTGAGAAATATTTGAAAAAGAAAAAAAAGAATCACAGGATCTGTATATGGCGATATATTTCATGTATGTTCTTGTAAAAAATAACTTTAAAAATGCACTGTGTATGTCCGGCTTAAGAGAATGTGGACTGAAAGCCCACAATGATTAAACCTTCATCAACTTAAAGAGTCAAAAGAGCAGATCGACCTTTGCTGAGGAGCAATTTGTGGACAGAAAACTGCTCCAAAGCTCACTTTAGTGATGAAAGACAGCTTTATTTATTTGGGTCCAGAAGGATTATCATTGCATTATTGCATTCATCATCACACTGGAAAAGGACAGAACCCAAAAAGTGTGTGCAGAAGTGAGTGAAAGGTGGAGAAGGAAATGTCATGCTTTGGGGGAAGTTTTACATCGACCCGAGTAGAAAACAAGAAGAGAAACGGCGGTGAGGTAATCCACTCTGTTGAAGGTGGATGCTTTCCAATACGCAAGGATCGCTTTGTCTTGTTTTCCAGAATGTGCAGCAATGACGCCCAAATCCGAGCCGCTCTTTTATTTAGTTCACTCGTGAAGGATCTGGCCGAAGCTTTGTGAAAACCACAGATGAAATCACCCTGAATTGTAAATTATGCATCATGGAAAGACTCTGCAAGTCCTCCATAACCCCAAACCCTGCTCTGAAGAAGTGCCAAACTGCCATTGAAAGAGAAAAGCCACCTAACTATATATTTACACTAACACTTTTTGCATAGTTTGTGTAATAAATGTAGTTCAAAATAAAGCTGTTTGTTTTTTTTAACCCCTTATTGGGCAAAAAAGAAACAAACAAACATATATGGTCATTTCAATTATATTTATTTACAATTTTTTATATTTTAATTCTGACTTAAAGTAACTCTTATTCAACCAGCAAGGAAATGACACAGGCTTCTCCCAAAAGATAATAAGATGATGTTCAAGAGGCATCATTGTGGGAAAAAAAAAATATTTCTCAGCTTTTATTTGCATTTGAACAAAAAGTGGCAAATCCAAAATGTTCATACCCTTTGCAAAGTGTCACAAGCTATGTTTACATCCAAAAATGCGAATGAACGTTATGCGGAAACTGGATTATCGCATAAAAGACGAGTGAATAAAGCAGCGTTCCATCCAACGAGTCAAAGCGAACAAAATCGTCACTTCCTGATTAACTGGCGCCAAATATCAACAGTAAAAACTGAATTTATAGTCATCTAATAAATGACTTGCGCCTCAGAAGGCAATCCTGACATGTAGTGAACGCGCTGTGGCGTTTAAAGGTGTCAGACGCAGAGCACAGACGCTCTTGATTCTGGAAGTCATTAATAATATAATAACACTAATACTTAAACGGTAAGGCGTTTTAGAATGACCAAAACAACATTTCAAATCTTTTACAATGTGCTCAGCTTGCTGGTTTGTCCATTCACACACATTTTTATCATCACATGATCTCTTATAACAAAATCACATGACCTTTTTTAATGCGCACACTGGAATTTGTTCAGTAAAAGTGTTTCCATCGCAGTTTATGCGCATCTTTTCTTATCGAATAAAACGTTTATCCTACTCAGTTATGCGCATAAGTTTTTTATGCACATTTTCAAAATGTATGCGCATCTTGGCGTTTCCATCAACCGGTTTTTTATGCGCATACCAAAAATGTACATAAAAATAGGTGGATGGAAACATAGCTACTGTCTATGGAAAAATACAAAGTTCTAGACCAGGGGTTCCCAAACTTTTCAGCCCGCGACCCCTAAAATAACAATGCCAGAGACTCGTGACCCCCAATATCCTCTGAGGTTGTTATAAATACAGAAACCTTGCATGCAATGGCGCACACACACCATCAGACCCAAGTCTATTCTTCGTTTCATTTTTTTAATGTATGTCAGTGCTGTAAATGTGCCAGAAAGTTTAACCTGGTAGTATATAAAATCAATTTGCTGCAACTGATGCTATTGTTGTGTCTTTAATATAATGTATATTGTATTGTAATGTATTGTAATTATAATATAATTACCCCAGGGGTCGCAATCCAATAGAACTAGTAACTATAAGCTACTATAGTAACTATATAGTATATAGTAACTACAAACGACTATTTTTTCTCTTCAATAGGTTATGGATAAAATATGGTAATTCTTATGGTTTAATAAAAATAAATAGATTTTTGGAAATCACCAGGCGACCCCCCCTTCATTGTCCCGCGACCCCTCGGGGGGTCCCGACCCCCACTTTGAGAACCACTGTTCTAGACCATTCCTAATAGTTCAAACTGTTTTAAAGCATCCTAATTACCCTGAATCATTGGGAAAAGCTGTTTTAATTAAGATTTTTATGCAGAACAATGAAGCTTGTCACATATCAAATCAGTTAAAGCAGTTCCTTAAAGTTAAAAACACTGACATAATGAAGTGGCAGTCTAGAGTCTGGATCTAAACCTGATTGAACATCACTCGAAAATCCATGGCAACAAAGTTCTGGCTAATAAACCCAGTCAGCAAAGTATGGAAGAGACTTACTGCAATATTTTTGTTGCAGTCTTTCTCAATCACTCTGACAAAACACTCATCTGCTAGCATGCTACAGCCCCAACTTCTTTAAAATGTAAACTATGAAGATTTACTTTCTGTCTGGAATAAATCAGATGTTTATCAGTTGTTCTCTAATGTTGATGTCCATGGTACAATGCACGAAAATCCACCAAAATATGAACATTTAATATTCTTTTCATATGTGACCATGGATAAAAAAAAACAAATTAGGGTCAATTTTGGAAATTGATAAATAAATAATTTTTTTTTTAGAATATGACTGAAAAGTGTGGTTTATTTATAAACTAATTTCGAGAGGATCACGTGCTTATGATCCACACGACTGGCACCCGACATTAGCTCTGTAATCTGCCCTATTAGATGATTACAGAGACATTATAAATAACCAGAGCTTTTCACTCCAGTTATCTTCATCTTGAAGTCCCCCCCTTCCCTCCCTACTTCCACCCTTTTCCTATAGGGCGACACGGCCAGGTTTCCCGGTTTCCTCCCACCGTCCAAAACATACACCATAGCCAATCGACTAAACCAAATTATCACCTAAGACAACCTTAGGGCTTACTCACACTATGCTATCTGAACCGTGCCCAGGCCCGTTTCCCGGATCGTTTGGGAAGTGTGAGTGCTCTGAATCGGGCTCAGGCACGGTACACTTGGCCGGCCCTGGCCCGGTTGGAAGAGGTGTGCCAGAGCGCGGTTCACTTGGGCTCAGGCGCTGTACGCTTACAGTGTGAATGCAAGTGTGCTTGAGACCGAAACTGAAAGCGAGACGTGACTTTTAAGGGACTGTTTCATATGGATTAATTAATCATTCGTACTGTTTAATGAACGCAAACTGTCGTAGATTATTAAAGACGCAAACCCCTCACTGCACGTCAGCTGCGCCTTCAGCAAACTTCCTAATTCCTGCAGCACGAGGACTTTATGATTGTTTATGAGCGTCAAAAGTGGCTGATCTGTTCGGCGAAATATTAGACTGCGTGTCACCGCATATCAAACGACTTAAACGATATAATTAAAGAAATCTCCACTGTGCTGAGCGAGAGCGCTTACTGAGCAGCGCATCATCGATGACGGAAGCGCGCCCAGGCCCGAATGTAATGTGAGTGCGGGCCGTCGGGGGAGATGGGAGGGGGGACAAGCGTGCTTTGGCCCGATTCAAGGCAACTGTACATAGTGTGAGTACGGCCTTAGTTTACACTCCTCACACAGCGACAAGCAGGGGAGTTCTCGAGACCTACCTGAGCTCGAACTCCCCTCTCGCCCTTCTAACGGGAGGGCATGCCAGTTACGCTCTATTGATCATCAGCTAAGTGTGAACTCTTGAAACAACTGTTTCAAAATGTGGAATCTTCTTAGTGATGCAGATTACTAATCAGGGTCCCACTTCATATTAAGTGGCCTGAACTAGTATTTACTTTAATAAAAAAAATGTATAATTTGTTAAAATGTACTCATTGTGTAAATACATGTTTTACATTGTACTAATGAATAATTAAATACATGCATGTAATTATATCTGTAATTAATTTATGTAATTACATCTTTAATTACACTGTTGACCATCCCTTACACCTATACCCTTAAACTTATTCATACCACCAAACCTGTACCATACCCGTATCCCACCTTCAAGAGTTCACACTTAGCTGATGATCAATAAAGGGTAATTGGCATGCTGTCCCGGGAGAGAGCCCTGAGCTCGTATATACTCGAGCCCGGGGCTCCCTCCCGTTAGAAGGGCGAGAGGGAAGTTCGAGCTCAGGAAGGTCTCGAGAACTCCCCCGCTTATCGCCGTGTGAAAAGTGTAAACTAAGGTTGTCTTAGGCAATAATTTGGTTTAGTCGATTGCCTATGGTGTATGTTTTTGGACGGTGGGAGGAAACCGGGGAACCCGGGGGAAACCCACGCGAACACGGGGAGAACATGAAAACTCCGCACAGAAATGACAACCGGCTCAATGGGAGGTTGAACTGGTGGCGTTCTTGCTGTGAGGCAACAGTGCTAGTCACTGGGCCGCCGTGTCGCCCAATAGGAAAGGGTGGAAGTAGGGGTGGAAGGAGGGGGGAACTTCGAGACGAAGATAGCTGGAGTGAAATCTCTGGTTATTTATAGTGTGTCCGTAATCATCTAATAGGGCAGATTACGGAGCTGATAAGGTGCCAGCCGTGTTGATCATAAGCACGTGATCCTCTCGAAATTAGTTTATAAATAAACCACACTTAAGAGCACTAGAAGTGTTCTGCAATACATTATGAACACAGTAAGTACATTGTATTTATTTTTTGATGGAAATACACATTAGTTAAGACCAATTAATGTAAAGTGGGACCACTAATCAGAAATTAAGTTTTGATATATTATTGGTAGGAAATATACAAAATGTTTTCACTGAACACGATCTTTAATTAATACACTCAAAAAATTATGTTTACTGTTTACTCCTTTATTTACTGTTTACTCCTTATTTAAAATGAGCTGAAACAACAGACTTTTTTTGTTTTTTTGGGGGGGGACAACGTAATTGTTTTATGTTCGGTCCGCTTAAATTTGTAAAAACTAACAAGTTAACTTAATTCCCGTATGTTGTCCCAACACAAATCAATTGTGTGGAACCCAGCAGATTTTATAGTGTAATTAATACCCCTAGTCTTTTTTGTGTATAATTCATACATGTGTGTTTGGGATGATGCATTTTTCTTAAATTTTAACCCATCTCTTTCAACCACCATTCATATATAGTTTTCACTCAATAAACTCAAGCGCTTGTTCTACAATTCCACAAACGTCACTTTATGAAAGTCAAATGAATTATGAGTCTCATTTCAAGTGACTTTAATGTCAACTCATATTTAAGGGCCCATAATGAGTGGTGAAGTAGGTGTTTGTTTGTTTTTTCAGTCCTTCCCCAACACCAAAGCAGCAAAACGACCCATCAGGGGTCATAATGCCTGAAGTCAGTCTCAGGACGCTTTTGCAGATGTTTGATGTGGTGGTTTTTGAACATGAGCTCATTGTCAAAACTCCACCAGAGTGTTCGGTCGCTGTGCAAAAAAACCTCTGAAAGCTTTCACGTCAAGAGACAGGCAATGGAAAGCTGATCCATGAGCATTATGGGACTGAACTCTTAACCAGGGCACAAATGAGAAAAACAGACAGAGGAGAGCTAATGATATAGTAGTCAGACAAACATATGCACACGCATGAACTCAACCAAAGGAATTCAAGATTAAAAGTCGCCTGTTTGCACTGTCAAAAATGCTGGATTCCACACAATTCCTTCATGTTGTCCCAACACAAATCGATTAACTTAATCGCTTTTACAAATTTAAGTGCATTGAACATAAAACATTTAAGTCCCCCAAAAAACTAATTTCAACTCATTTTAATAAGTAGTTTAAACAATCAAAAAAAATTATTTTTTGAGTGAAGAGGAAAGCACAGAAGGAGGGAAAGTGATTAGTTTGTTTAAGAATGAGAAAAATTCAGTGCCAATAGCCTAGTGGTAAGTGTGTTGACTAGGGATGGCTGACGTGAAACTAGGGCTAGGCGATTAATCGAAAAGTAATCGAAATTAACATTCAGAACCTATAATCGAACTCATTTTTCCAGGTCAATTTGGTAAGACTTTATTTTGATGGTCCATTTGAGTATTAGTAGGCTGTCTGCTTAATATCTGCTGATACTGCTCCTTCAAAAGACTTTAAACTGACTACAAGAAACATTGCAAGTACATGTCAACTTACACTAACCCTAACCCTACTTATAATCTAATGAGAATTAGTTGGCATGTAGATGCATAGTAACTTAGAATTAACAAACGGACCATCAAAATAAAGTGTGACCGTCAATTTTTTTAATTACTTCCCTACAGAGTGTGGAGTCACGTGACCCCGCTGTGTTAAGGCTGATTATACGTCTGCGTTGAACGCATGGCTATGGTCTGGCGCAGCCTTCACGAGCTCGTATACCTGTGCACTTAAAAAATGTAACTATACGTCCAGGGGCGGACTGGCCATAGGGAGCACCGGGACATTTCCTGGTGGCCTGACGGTTAATCTGGCCTGCCATCATGAGTCTGGGCTGCCTCTTCACTTTCTATATCGCATCGGATGTGGTCTGCCACCAGCTCTGTGGCCTGCCGCGCACCACCGCCCTATCCCCCCTCCTCCACTATCTATATCGCATTGGATGTGGTCTGCCACCGGCACTTTGGCCTGCCGCGCACCACCGTCCCAAGAGTTCACACTTAGCTGATGATTGATTCTAAAGCTTGTTTGGCATGTTGTCCTGGGAGAGAGCCCTGAGCTCTTAAGATCCTCGAATCAGGGGCTCCCTTCCGTTTGCAAGGCGAGAGAGGAGTTTGAGCTCAGGTAGATCTCGAGAACTCCCCTGCTGTAGTAGCTAATGAACAGATAGTGATTGCTCTTAACAGATAACTACTTCTATGGTGCCAATTTGGATTAGTCAATTAACTTAAGTTGCATGTTTTTGGACGGTGGGAGGAAACCGGGTAACCCGGGGGAAACCCACATGAGCATGAGGAGATTGTGTAAACTCTGCACAGAAACGTTGCCTAGCTTGGTAAGGACTAGAACCAGTGACGTTCTTGCTGTGAGGCAACAGTGCTAACCACTGGGCCAACGTGCCACCCATCTAGGAAAGGAGTTAGGAGTAGGGGTGGAAGGGGGGATTCTTCAAAACGAAGATGGGTGTTATATGGAACTTAGGGTATTTATAGTGGCTTAGGAATGCTCTCATAAATTTCGAGATTTCGGGGCACGTGCCCCAGTAAATTGGGTCTAGCGACGTCCCTGGGCGAAGCTCATAAAAGTATCGCCTTGACCTCGTTCTCAAGTTGTGGTGATGCACTGACAAAATAGATTAATTGGATTTACTCAATTCTTTTAAAGGTAAGTGGTTGCAAACAATTTATATGGGCTGCATTTAAACAAACAAATTAAATATAGTAATGTTCAACTTCATTTGTTTATATTCAGCCCATATAAATATTATTTGCAACCACTTACCTTAAATCCAATGAATATTTTTTTTTCAGTGTAGAAGCACCCCTGGATACATTTAATGCCCTCTTAAAGCCATTTCAGACAGGAAATAATGCCCAGTTCATTTGTTTTCCATGCACAGAAAGAACGAGAGAGAGAGAGAGAGAGAGAAAAGAGTCAGTCTGGGCATTTTTCAGGCCTCTCGTCACAAACCGCAGGGCAGAGGCCCAGGCCATTACAGGACGAGGAGGTGAAAAAAAAGTCCTCCGCTGAGAAACTTTGCGTCATGCAACCTTTCGCTTGAGGCTATTAAAACCATGCGAGTTTAAAAACGTGATGAAAAGCAGTGTGTGCACAGAGTAAGTCGCTTAACGAGTCACACTACTAAATTTGGCAGATGTACATCATGAAATTCAAATGTGAGTCATTGATTTTGATGACTTGAAACAGATTTTTTAAGTCAGCGTAAAGCATATGTTGGAGGACTTTTATTTTAGCATGTTGATTGAAATTGAACATTGTGTTGGGGGCGGGGCTTTCTTTTTGCGCATCATTCCTTAATAGCAAACTAATGGTAAGAAAGAGCATGGTGAAGAATATTGTGGATGAAGACATCAACAGACAAGTATTCAGACCAACTTAGATTGAAGATTCATTCATTTTCCTTCAGCTTAGGGTGTACATTTATATATTTAAACGTTATTATTTTTTCTTCACTAGCACGTTTGTCCGATTCTAACTGCATGTGAAAAGTACTTCATCATGAGCTCAAGTTCATTGTTTCAGATATTAGGGATGCTCCGATCAGGATCTTTGCAGCCGATACCGAGTACCGATTCCTTGTCATGGTAATCCGCCGATACTGAGTACCAATTCTAATGCTTCATCGTGATCTGTTGTCTTGCTCATTCACTCTCGTTGCCATGAATTCCGGGTATTTTAACTCATTTTTGGGGATCACGGAGTCGGTATGAATATGCGGGAGTCTCGCGGAGCTTCTGGGAGAGGTCATAAGGTTGAATGAGACACTAGAAAGGGCATCATGCTCACATAACAGCAGCTCAAAACACTGGATATGCATTGGCTGCAAGATCATGAGTCGCACCAATAGATTGTATAAACAGGTCGCATCGCAGCTGTATATGTTTTAGCTGTTGTGACGCAAGCACATTGATTGCTCCTGCCCCCATGCATGTATATTATATGGGAGCGCATATGAGTTTTACTCTGCTTGTAAACTCATAAACAAACACCTGCGATCGGTTCATGAAATCAGCCAGATTGGCAGGTACTGATCGAGTTATGAAATGTGATAATCGGCCGATACTGATCCTCGACTGATTGTTCGGAGCATTCCTATCAAATATAGATGCGGGGAGAGCGGATGAGTGCGCGCAAATAGAGAAAGCGAAACCACTCACGATTTCCATATGCTTTTAGACAGCCTTGTAAAAAATTTTAACATAAACATTTTTTGATATATTGAATCATATTTTATATTTAGGCTTATATAAATTATTTAGAGTGTGTCCTCCAACCTATTCTGCATCAAGATTCTTGGTATTCTTGGTGTGCGTGTGAATAATTATGGCTCAGATGTACTAAAACGTTGTCAGTTCTCTCATAAAACAAAATGCTTAAACATTAAATTGAGTTTTTAGAAATATTAAAAATATATAAGTCTGCACTGTCTATAGACTTACAGTTGAAACCAGAAGTTTACATACACTGTATAAAAAGGCTCATAACCATTTAAAAAAAATTAGATGTTAATGTGACTAAACTTTTTCTCTTTTAGGTAAGTTAGGATGATCACATTTGTTTCTGTTCTGCTTAATAGCAAAATAATGAGAGAGATTTTTTTGAGAAAGTGTTATAACTTTCAAGTTTACATACAATAAGATTATTAGGCCTCTGAAAAAGCTCAGATGATGGTGTCAAGGTTTTGGAAGTTTCTGATTGGCTAATTGACAACATTTGAGTTAATTGGAGGCACAACTGTAGAATAGTATTTAAGGAAAACCTCAAACACACTGCTTCCTTTTGTGACAACATGGGAAAATCAACAAGCCAGAATCAACAAAAAAGCCAGATTACAATTTGCTAAATTACACTGGGAAAAGACTAATGTTTGGAGACATGTGCTGTGGTCTGATGGAGCTAAGATTGAACTATTTGGCCATAATGACCAGTGTTACATTTGGAGGACAAAGGGGAAAGCTTACAAGCTTAGGAACACCATCCCAACTGTGAAGTATGGGGGCGGCAGCATCATGTTGTGGGGCTGTTTTGCTGCAGGAGGGACTGGTCCACTTCACAGCATAGATGGCATCATGAAGAAAGAACATTATGTAGAAATACTGAAGCAACATCTCAAGACATCAGCCAGGAAATGAAAACTTGGCCACAAATGGGTCTTCCAAACAGACCATGACCCTAAGCATACTGCCAAACTAGTTAAAATGTGCTTTAAGGACAACAGAGTGAATGTTTTGGAGTGGCCATCACAAAGCCCTGTACTCAATCCTATAGAAAATTTGTGGACAGAGTTGAAAAAGCTTGTGCGAGCAAGACAGCCTACAAATCTGACTCAGTTACACCAATTCTGTCAGAAGGAATGGGCCAAAATTTCTTAAAACTATTGTGAGAAGCTTGTGGAAGGAGACCCAAAACATTTGACCAAAGTTATACAGTTTAAAAACAAAGCTAAAAAAATACCAAGGAAATGTATGTACACTTTAGACTGTCTAGAAATTAATAAAAAAAAACTCTCATTCTTCTTAGCAAATGTAAATGATTTAGGTAATCCTAAAGGACCTAAAATAGTAAACGTTTAGTATGATTTACCATCAGACATTTAAAAAAAAAATGGTTATGTTCCTTTTTTTAGAGTGTATGTAAGCTTCTGGTTTCAACTGTATATGCTTATATATTTGCTCACCTTGTGCGTGGATCCATTTATTTATTTTATTATTTTCATAACCACCGTGAACAGATACAGGGACCTAATGTATTTTGAGTGTATAAAGAGTATTTTAAGAGTGTTTTGTGACCACCCCGAAATTACAGTTTGCGTGTTTTTTTTTGGGGACTGATTCATTATCTTCTCCCGTCTTTTTCTACTGTGCTTTTCATTGTCTCCATTCTGTTTTTTGGAAATGTGTAACATAAGACCCCCCCCCCACCTCACGTCTGTTTTGCGGACAGTAATCTTTAAGGGGGATGTATTATTGGATGCTCGGTGCATTCTTTTGGGAAAATATAGCTTGAATTAGAAATTTTCAGTATGCGTGATATTTCTAAATTTTACATCGTTTACAAAATTATTCTAATGTTATCGCTAATAATTGATGTATCGCTCAGCCCTAGTTTTAACATATTTGTTAAAAAATCTATATTAAAAATGGGCAGTTGTATTTTTGTTACTATAGTTATATTTTAACTGATATTTTTTACCTTGAGTAAAACTGAGATGTATTGTGCAAATAAATTAACATTCAAGAGTTCGCACTTAGATATTGCTTGATAATATTAGCAGGTTTGTCATACTGTTCCGGGAGAGAACCCTGAGCTCGGAGATAATTGAGCCCAGGGCTCCCGCCTGGTCAATGAGCATGTAAGGGGGTACGAGATCAGGTAGTTCTCAAGAGCTCTCATTGGTAAAGGAGGGAAGGGGGAGATGGGATAGTTGGGGGATTCTTTAAAAAACTAGATGAGAGAGTAATACTAGACGGGCTATTTATAGTGAATGTGGAGTAATCCGACTGGCTTACTAATGATTACGGATGGGAGACCAGCCGCGATCAATCATATCACGTGCTCCTCTCAAAATTAGTTTCAATGTAATCATTCAAACCCAATCAAGAACTAAACTAAATAGTTAATTTGTGAGTGAAAATCCTGAAATGTGTGTCAATATCAGCCAGCACCTGGAGATTGTTCATCTTTCCTGATCAGGATGAAAACGTCTCCGTGAAAGATGCATTCAGACTAAATCATGATGATCCAACAGAGCCGATAACCTGCCATCTGACATCGACCAAGTCAAACCATGTGTCCGCTGAGTCGGGCCTTTAAAAAGCAGACTATCTGTCTGGAAAGTGTGTTTTATTTGGTTTTATGGCTACTGATTTGGTGCAGGTGGCAAACTGTTCCTATGAAGTTTCTTGGCGGAGTCAGTCTGGTCTGACAAATGAAAGGCAAGTAAACGTCTGGCCGAGGCCGAGAGGAATGAGTCAAGAAATCCACACGACATGGATTTATGAGGTACAAACACCTTGAAAGCCTTTGCTGGAGGCTGGACAGACAGTCTATTGCTAGAGGACACTTTTCACAACCTACACTCACCGGCCACTTTATTAGGTACACCTGTCCAACTACTTATTAATGCAAATTTCTAATCAGCCAATCACATGGCAGCAACTCAATGCACTTAGGCATGTAGACATGGTCAAGACGATCTGCTGCAGTTCAAACCGAGCATCAGAATGGGGAAGACAGGGGATTTAAGTGACTTTAAACGTGGCATGTTTGTTGCTGCCAGATGGGCTAGTCTGAGTATTTCAGAAACTGCTGATCTACTGGGATTTTCACGCACAACCATCTCTAGGGTTTACAGAGAATGGTCAGAAAAAGAGAAAATATCCAGTGAGCGGCAGTTCTGTGGGCGCAAATGCCTTGTAGATCCCAGAGGTCAGAGGAGAATGGCCAGACTGGTTCCAGCTAATAGAAAGGCAACAGTAACTCAAATAAGCACTCGTTACAACTGAGGTCTGCAGAAGAGCATCTCTGAACACACAACACGTCCAACCTTGAGGCGGATGGGCTACAGCAGCAGAAGACCACACGGGTAAATCAAATTTTAGCTAAAAACAAACTTTCAAGCTGCAAACAGTTTGACTTTAACCTATGAATGACTGAAAATCTCAGCAGATATTAAAAGTCATATTTGTTGTTGTCATTTCCCTCACTTGTTTCTGGTCCTGCTATTAGTATTTATTTTCAGCTCTCTGCTTTGAGGTTCTAGATTCACTTTTGTCCTGCTCTAGCCAATAACATAACAGCACCTACCTGGCAGGGAGGTTTAAAGAAAGCAAAGTCTCATCTGATTGGTCAAATCAGGATAAATAAGCTTTTCTATTTCAGAGGTCACCACTGTGGAATGAACCGCCAACTGTTCCAGCATATGTTTTACGCAGCAGATGCCCTTCCAGCTGCAATCCAGTACTGGGAAACACCCATACCCACTTATATTCACACTCATACACTACAGCCAATTTAGTTCCTCTAATTCCCCTGTAGCGCATGTGTTTAGACTGTGGGGGAAACCGGAGCACCCAGAGGAAACCCACACCAACACGGGGAGAACATGCAAACTCCACACAGAAGTGCCAACTGGTCCAGCCTTCTTGCTGTGCTAACCACTGAGCCACCGTGCCACCCCCAAAATGGAATAATCTACAACCAAATACTCACATGATCTCCTGGCTGTGGCCTCATGAGTGAAACCTGATCATATCCACGGCGGAAAAGAGCCAAGATGGCATCCAGTTTACCCTGAACAGGAGAAACGTGCTGTTAAACACTGAACTCAATTAAGCTTGTAACCAACATCAATAAACAGTAGCGACGGTGATAAAGCGTCTTTACCCTGATGGGCGAGTACCACTTCCTGTTCTGAGTCGGCTTCCTGTGGTCTGATTTTCTGGGCTTGGGTTCAAAGGGTTCAAACTCCTGCTCTGGCATCTTTATGACGGCGTTTTTGGGTTTCTCCAGCTTCGCTCCCTCCTCAGTTGAGCCTTTGCCTCCCCAGCGAACCTGCACACAGCAAAAACAACACATGATTTCTGATCAAACTGAGCTGCGGGAAAGGTTTTAGCGTCGATGCTTTGATGTTTTACTTTTGGTCACTTTTAGAAATTTGGAATAACTTTTTGTTATAATTTTAAATCTGACATAAATCTGATCTTTCAGACTGAAACCACGAGACACTGCAGGCAAAAACACTGCTTTTAATGTGTCAGCCATGTTTGAGATGTTGCCCTTGTTGGCTTTTTTCTGATGAAACTGAGCTGTCACTGAGCTGCAGGAAAGGGTTTCAAGAGTTCACACTTAGCTGATGACTGATTATAAAGCTTGTTTGGCATGCTGTCCCGGGAGAGAGTCCTGAGCTCAAAAGATTCTCGAGCCCGGGGCTCCCTCCCGTTGCAAGGCGAGAGGGGAGTTTGAGCTCAGGTTGAGAACTCCCCTACTGTAGAAGCTAATGAACATATAGGGATTGCTCTTAAGAGATAGCTACTTGCTAAGTGCGTGTCTATGGTGCTGATTTGGATTAGTCAATTAACTTAAGTTGCATGTTTTTAGACGGTGGGAGGAAACCGGGGAACCCACGAAACCCACGCCAGCACGGGGAGAACGTGCAAACTCCACACAGAAATGTCTGCTTGTGACGTTTGCTTGTGGCTGGTCCCGCATTATCCAATTTATGATTCACCAATCAGACGATTTCTAAGCCACTAGAAATAAGCCACTAGACGTTCCATATAACAGCCTTCTTCATTTTGAAGAATCCCCCCTTCCACCCCTAATCCTCCTCCTTTCCTAGATGGATGGCACAGTGGCCCAGTGGTTAGCACTGTTGCCTTACAGCAAGAATGTCACTGGTTCTAGTCCTTACCAAGCCAGCCGATGTTTTTGTGTGTAGTTTACACGTTCTCCTCATGCTCACGTGGGTTTCCCTCAGGTTCCCCGGTTTCCTCCCACCATCCAAAAACATGCAACTTAAGTTAATTGACTAATCCAAATCAGCACCATAGACATGCACCTAGTAAGTAGTTATCTGTTAAGAGCAATCACTATCTGTTCATTAGCTACTACAACAGGGGAGTTCTCGAGATCTACCTGAGCTCAAACTCCTCTCTCGCCTTGCAAATGGGAGGGAGCCCCGGGCTCGAGGATCTTAAGAGCTCAGGGCTCTCTCCCGGGACAGCATGCCAAACAAGCTTTATAATCAATCATCAGCTAAGTGTGAACTCTTGAAATCACAGGAATAAATTACACTTTAAAAGTTATTTGAAACTGTAAAAATGTTTCACAGTTTTTACTATATTAATAATGGGTCACACTTTATTTTGATGATCCGTTTGTTGAATTTAAGTTACATTGCAACTAATTATCATTAGATTATAAGTAGACTGTTGGGTTGGGGTTGGGGTTGGGGTTAGTGTAAGTTGACATGTAATTGCAAAGTTTCTTATAGTCAGTTAAATGTCTGTTGAAGGACTGTTAAATGTCAGTGTCAACAGATTTTAAGTAGACAGTCTACTAATACTCAAATGGACCATCAAAATAAAGTGTTACCTAATAATGAAATACAAGTAGCCTTGTTGAGCAGAGAAGCACTTTTTTTGAAACTTAATAACTGCATACGTTATTATAATTTATTAATAGTGTATTCTTCTAATAATTGCACTGCACAAGTTTTACCAACAATGACAGATTTATTTCTCTTTTAATGGAGTAATCGCACCTCCATTCGTTTAATTCCTCCGACCCCTCGACCGCCGTAATATGAAGCGTCCACCGTGGGCCATTTCTTCTTGGGCATCCCGTCTTCATCATCAGATTCCTAAAAAACAGACTGTTTAGTTCTTCTGTAAGTTACCCACAAAATCAACCTGACTGACTTCACTAAGCAGTGCACTCTGTCTAGTGCACACTACTGAGTTAGTGTGAGTAGATTGAGAAACTAACTGTATGTATTCTATTATTGGAAATACACGCCACACTAGTTATTTTGTTGTATATATTTGCACATTATTATTATTATTATTATTACAATCAATAATGATAACAATATGTATAGCATTAATATTAATAATACTAATAAACAATTAATAACTAGTAATAATCATTACTATTATGAGTATTATTAGGAATTAATACTATAATTTAAAATTGTATAAAATGTTTCCGTAATGAAACAATGCTATTTGTAATATAATAATATTAATAATAATAATGATGATGGTGATGGTAATAATAATAATAATAACATTTTTAATTATTTGGTTTGTATTGTTTATTGTATTTGTATTGATTTTTGTATTGTTTAACATTTTAATAATTTTCCCATCATTTAAAATAAATATTTAAACATATATAAGCAAAACATTATTAAAGACACTTGAGTTTATTTCATTTAGGTGTCATTAGATTATAGTTTTAGAGCCTTTCTGACACCAAAACCCAGCTAACCTCTGCAATTTTCCCAGCTGCTTATATATACAATTTATTATTATTATTATTATTATTATTATTATTATTATTATTATTATTATGTTTCCTTCAGAAGACTCCCAACACTTTTTAGACTACCAATAATATTTGTCCCTCCATCTGTCTCAAGTAATGTAGCTAATGTTAAATACAATGTTAATAATAATATTACTAAAGCTCATTTAATAAAGATGAACTCACAGGTTCTGGAGGAGGAGGAGGTGGAGGCTCTTTAATCACCTGTGGAAAAACAACAATCATTCATATCCACATCATATCAGGGACAGTAAATACATACTACGCCACCTGACAAAAGTCTTGTCGTCAATCCCAGTTGTAAGAGCAACAAATAATACCTTGACTTCTAGTTGATCATTTGGAAAAGTAGCAGAAGGTAGATTTTTCAGATGAATCATCTGTTGATCTGCATCCCAATCATCACAAACACTGCAGAAGACCTACTGGAACCCACATGGACCCAAGATTCTCACAGAAGTCAAGTTTGATGAAGGAAAAATTCTGTAATTCAGTATGGGGGCGTGCGAGAGATCTGCAGAGTGGATGGCAACATCAACAGCCTGAGGTATCAAGACATTTGTGCTGCCCATTACATTACAAACCACAGGAGAGGGCGAATTCTTCAGCAGGATAGCGCTCCTTCTCATACTTCAGCCTCCACATCAAAGTTCCTGAAAGCAAAGAAGGTCAAGGTGCTCCAGGATTGGCCAGCCCAGTCACCAGACATGAACATTATTGAGCATGACTGGCATAAGATGAAGGAGGCATTGAAGATGAATCCAGAGAATCTTGATGAACTCTGGGAGTCCTGCAAGAACGCTTTCTTTGCTATTCCAGATGACTTTATTAATAAGTGATTTGAGTCATTGCAGAGATGTATGAATGCAGTCCTCCAAGCTCATGATGGAGTCAGACACAATATTCATTCTGTTTCCACTGCAGCATGACTTTATATTCTATACTGTATTATCGATATTCAATACTACATTATTTCTGTTAAGCAAAGTCAGACTATACTATCCTAATTAAATCATTAAAAATCAAGGCATGATCATGTTTTATTTTGGTAAAATAAGCGTCATCTAGAGGTCTTTGCCTTTTATATAAGCCACTACTGATACCAAATGATCAACTAGAAGTCAACTTATTAATTGTTGTTCCTAAAACTAGGATAGGCGACAATATACACAAACAAAACAACACAGAGCAGCATGTGAAATCATGACCTCTGTTCTTCTGTGGCAAAATGCAGTCATTTTGAAAAAGAAAGTTATTGATATTTTGGTGATTTTCAGGACCTTCTTTATCACATGGATACATATCTTGAGCCAGTTTCTTTTATAAATGCCAGAAAAAAAGAGAACAAATTGTTTAAAGTCTTTCTTTTTTTAGTTCTACAGTCTAGTTTTAGTCGTTTGCCTTTGTTGAGGAGTGTTAATACAGTATACTGTGTTCTCATTTCAGATTAATTCATCTATTTTCCACCTTAACGGTCTCGTGAAATTAAAATAAAATTTTTTAGATGTTGGTATCAGTATTTTAAGATATCTAGTGTGCTCCAAAACAGTGACAAAATTCGTGTTTAGGAGATATAGACCTGATTTAACATCTAAAGTTTGTCACTTCCACCAAAATAGATCAATGCCACCTCATACTTGAGTTTCTCATCAAATCTTCTGACCAATTAAAAGCTCTCTGGTGTCTGACATGCCCCACCCCCTTCAGGACGCTTCTCATTCGCTGAGAGTTGCAGAGCTGTGATGAAAGCCAAACGCTATTGGCTGTTTTTTTTTTAAAAAAGAGGAGGAGCTACTCTGTTTCAAAACTAACCATACTGATTTTGTTAGCTCACATAGCTAGTTTTGTGATGGACAATTCATCTGTGCGTGTCATTAAGAAAATGAATAGTTCTTGTAATCTTTACATGAAATCTGAAAATGCACTTCCTGTTTGTTTTCCAGGATGTCCTTTGAAAAAGAGTAGGGGTTTAACCCCGGCATCCTGGCCAAAAACTGGCCTCTGGTAATCATGGCCTCCTAAACATCCCCATATCATAATTGGCTTCATCACTCTGTCTTCTCTCCACCAATCAGCTGGTGTGTGGTGTGCGGTCTGGCGCAAAATGGCTGTCGTCGCGTCATCCAGGTGGATGCTGCACACTGGTGGTGGATGAGGAGATTCCCCCCATTGTGTAAAGCGCTTTGAGTGCCCAGAAAAGCGCTATATAAATGTAAGGAATTATTATTATTATTATTATTACTTTACTACATCCAATCAGCTCGCAGTAGAAAAACAAGCCACGCCCACTGTTTTCTCATTTAATATTCTGTTTCTCTAGAAACTGCGTCACAATACAAAAAAAAGCTGTTCCAGCTTCTGGTAATGGACTTTAATGTTAAATTGAAGGCTCCTACATCTCGGATGACCTGTGAGTGAGTAAATGAACTGTAAACTTTGATCTTTGGGTGAACTGTCCCTTTAAATCAGTCAACTTCAGTCTTTATATTACATAAATATGCTTTGGCTCTGAGATGAAAACAGCACTAGTCTATATGTGAAGGTTGATGTTTATGGTGGTAAATGAGGCGAAAACTTACTACGGTGCAGCAGAGCGGCCAAAACCACCACATGAAGAGCAGAGCCAACAAGAGGAACAACACCAGCAGCGTGATCAGGAGAATCGTCCCGTCAAACTGACAAAAACAAACACAGATGAACACCATCAACACACCTTAACAACACTAATATGACACCATGCTGTTATCTGATTTTCCAGAATTACTGATGATGATTTTAAACAGAAAAAAGTGGCAAATAATTGGTCTGTTGAAAGTCTTGATTCTGATTGGCTGGTAGGCCTACAATAAAATTGTTTATACTGCAGGGCTGCTGAATACTTGATTCTGATTGGTTGGTGGCATTGTTTATACTGGGGGGGATGCTGAATGCTTGATTCTAATTGGCTGATGGCATTTGAAGATTTGCAGTTATTTGAAATTCTTGATTCTGATTGGCTGGTAGGTGTACTTATTTTATTGTTTATACTACAGGGATAGTGAATGCTTGATTCTGATTGGCTGATGGCATTCTAAGGTGTGCAGTTAGTTGAAATTCTTGATTCTGATTGGCTGGTAGGTGTAAAATAAAATTGTTTATACTACAGGCATACTGAATGCTTGATTCTTATTGGCTGATGGCATTCTAAGGTGTGCAGTTATTTGAAATTCTTGATTCTGATTGCCTGGTTAGGCGTGCAATAATTTCTTTTTATAATACGGGGATACTGAATGCTTGTTCCTGATTGGCTGATGGCATTCTAAGGTGTGCAGTTATTTGAAATTCTTGTTTCTGATTGGCTGATGGCATTCTAAGGTGTGCAGTTATTTGAAATTCTTGTTTCTGATTGGCTGATGGCATTCTAAGGTGGGCAGTTATTTAAAATTCTTGTTTCTGATTGGCGGATGGCATTCTAAGGTGGGCAGTTATTTAAAATTCTTGTTTCTGATTGGCTGATGACATTCTAAGGTGTGCAGTTATTTGAAATTCTTGTTTCTGATTGGCTGATGGCATTCTAAGGTGTGCAGTTATTTGAAATTCTTGTTTCTGATTGGCTGATGGCATTCTAAGGTGTGCAGTTATTTAAAATTCTTGTTTCTGATTGGCTGATGACATTCTAAGGTGTGCAGTTATTTGAAATTCTTGTTTCTGATTGGCTGATGGCATTCTAAGGTGTGCAGTTATTTGAAATTCTTGTTTCTGATTGGCTGATGGCATTCTAAGGTGGGCAGTTATTTAAAATTCTTGTTTCTGATTGGCTGATGGCATTCTAAGGTGTGCAGTTATTTGAAATTCTTGTTTCTGATTGGCTGATGACATTCTAAGGTGTGCAGTTATTTGAAATTCTTGTTTCTGATTGGCTGATGGCATTCTATGGTGTGCAGTTATTTGAAATTCTTGTTTCTGATTGGCTGATGGCATTCTAAGGTGTGCAGTTATTTGAAATTCTTGTTTCTGATTGGCTGATGGCATTCTAAGGTGTGCAGTTATTTGAAATTCTTGTTTCTGATTGGCTGATGGCATTCTAAGGTGTGCAGTTATTTAAAATTCTTGTTTCTGATTGGCTGATGGCATTCTAAGGTGTGCAGTTATTTGAAATTCTTGATTCTGATTGGCTGGTAGGTGTGCAATAAAATTGGTAATACTAGGGGATGTTGAATTCTTGATTCTGATTGACCGATGCCATATATTCAGATAAATAGTTTATACTGTAGATTTGTTATTAGCTTTTTTATTAAATATATGCCTATATAAGTTAATAAAAGGTTATCTAAATAATTGTTGTCAGAACAAAAATAGAGTAAATTAATGAGAGGACTAAAGACAATAACATTTTTAAAAAAAATTATATTTTTGACAGTAAAATTGTGAATTATTTATGAATATGACATGAAAATGTTAAACATTTCAAATTCACCAAATTAATGACAATACATTGTTGAAAAATAAAGCAATATGACATTAAATAAAATATAAATATTAAAAATTATGTCATTTTTATGTCAGTACAATTGTGTGAAATTAATGAATATAACAGTGAAATAATATGTAAATACTTATCTAATTTTGGTCTGTAAATTGTTGTACAGTTGATTCATATTAAATCCCTTATTATTTTATTTCATGTATTAATTTAGTCAATAAAATGATAAAAAATGACCACATTGTTTATAGTAAAATGGTGAAAATTTAATGAACACGACATTAAGCAAGCCTTTGATATGATAAAAAGAAATTAAGGATTATGACATGAAATAAAATATAAATATTTAAAATGGTGTCATTTATTCACAGTAAAATTGTGTGAAATTAATGAACATAATGAAGTCATGCTTACATATTTACCTGATCTTTGACAGTAAACCGGTGTACGATGAATATTAAAGTATTTTAACATTCACTTATTTTATTATGTGTTTATTAGACGGCAAAATAAATATGACAACAAAAAATACCACATTGTTCATAGCAAAACGCGGAAAATTTAATGAATGTGACATTAAATAAGCCCTAAATATTATTTATGCCTTTCCCAGAGATGGGTTGCAGCTGGAAGGGCATCTGCTGCGCAAACATGTGCTGGATAAGTTGGTGGTTCATTCCGCTGTGGCGACCCCGGATTAATAAAGGGACTAAGTCGAAAAGAAAATGAATGAGGGAATGAATATTATTTATGTCATTTTGTCATCAATCAAACGCAAAACTAACAAAATGCATCAATATATCTAAATACAGATTCAATCTACAGGACTGATTTCCAGCAACAGTGAAAGCTCTGAGTGTAACCTTCCTGTTAAAGTTTGCGATGGGAAAGGAATTGAAGAGCGGCCGAAGAAACGCTTCATAAACCTTATTCTGTGGTTGTGGGCTCAGTCAGACACAGAGACAGGATCTTTCGGGGGGTTTTGTAAAAGCCCCTGTGGTTTGGCTCTCGATCTGTGAGTGTTTTTGGAGGGTGAAGGAGTTTGTGAACAGAAAATCGTGATACGGGACGTCTGAACGTCACAAGGCCAAAAAATCAAGGGTTACAAAGGACAAGACCACCCATAAACTGCACATAGACTTTCCACTGATTTATAATGCCACATAATTAGAATCATACATAACATAGGAACTTTTAGTTACGATAACTAATAGGCTGATTTTATTAAACCATTAAAATATTAATAAATCGAATGATTTGTCAATGTTTCTAGGACTCCTCATCACAATTTACGGAGCGTGTTTGTGATTGTGACTTACACACTCAGTGGTGGTGATGTGAACGGAGCTGGTGATGAAAGACAGACCCTCGTTCATGCTGACCTGCAGGTAAACCACCCTGAAGAGCAAAAAAAAAACACACAAAACACATCTTCAGTCTCATATCTGTCACTTCCAAAAAGCACACAATCCTTTAACGCTGCACAGAAGCAGAATACAGCGAGGCGTATGTGCCAAACACAACCCCAAAAGCATTTTTCATACTCTCACACAAAATGCCTGTCAGACCATAATTGGCAGAGCTTTGCAGGGAGCTGGTTAACTTTTGTTGAAGTCAGCTGTCTAGCGTCTCAAACATCCGACAAAAACAGCCTTCTGAATGTTCAGCATTCCCGCCGATGGTTTATCTTTTTTTGAGAGATAAGTTCAATCGCGCTGATGAAGAGCAGCGACTTTGGCTTGCCTTCACATTTTTCTGTGCTCAAGTCAACTGGTGAACACTGATTTTTGCCAGACAATCATTTCTGAGAGCTGTTATTCATGCTTTATTTACTTGAAGTCAGAATCATCAGCCCTGATGTCATTTTATTTTTCAAATATTTCCCAAATTATATTTAACAGGGCAAGAAATTTTTCACAGTATTTCCTAAAATATTTTTTCTTCTGGAGAAAGTCTTATTTGCTTTATTTCAGCTAGAATAAAAGCAGTTCTTAATTTTTTAAAAACCATTTTAAGGCATGGGCGTCGCTAGGCCTATTTTAGGGGGGCTGTAGCCTCCCTATATTTCTGCTCAGCCCCCCTAAAACTTTTCCGATTAGCTCATAAACTGTAGACCAAATGATCGTCTCTGTCCCCTTTAAATTTGATATAAAGATGGCGGCAGAATTTGGCTCCTCCCCATCTTTCGTTTTTCATTTGATCAGAAGACCACAGCTGTGCAGAGCAAGAGAACGAGGTGTGTGTTTATCGATAAATTGTTATAAAGTATGCTTATTTGCAGTTCTTTGCTATGAATACACTTGTATCACCTGTATCCCAATGTCATATAGGAGCAATCGGGTTTCCAATCTACTGTTTCCTCAGTGCTCATCTCATAATCACAGCTGTTTCCTCCAGCGAAAATGTAAATCTTAACGAACATTTGACTATTTTTATTTCAAAATGAACTACTATTATAAAACACATTACAGTGCATGTGGCATTATCTATTAAACAGTCATGCACAGAAAGGATTAAACACAGTGACAGAACCAGTTAGTGAATGTACTCATTTTAACTGTCAGAGTCACTGACAGAGATAGAAACATCATGTGTTGTCTTGTATTAAAAATATTTCCTATTTTGATATTATGATTCAGTTCGTGAAATATGTGAATTAGTTAAAAATATATATATTATATGTATGCCATTTAATTAGAAAAGTGACAGTTTTATTTATTAAATACATGGAAGCTAAAGTTGTACTTTAGCATATAAAGTGGCTTTTACTACAGTAAACAGGATTGTTGAGCCTATTTGCCTCATTCAAAACTCAAATGACACGTCTATACAATACAGTGGAATACTGCTAGTTTAGCATACAACCCTATACCATAGTCAAACATTTTTAAGTTTATTACTATTAAAATTATTACTTATATATAAATATATATATATATATATATATTTATATATATATATATATATATATATATATATATATATATATATATATATATATATATATATATATATATATATATATATATATATATAAAATAAGTAATAATTTGAATAGTTTAATACATATATATATATTTTTTTTTATTAGATATTTTTTTTCTCATAAGGAACTGAGCCCCCCTAAAATAAAAATCCTAAAATCGCCCCTGTTTTAAGGTCATAGGTTACTGATTTTAATAGGCTAAACCTTTTATTTTATTATTAATTTTCTAATGTTTGTAATGTAATCTATAATTTGAAGCTGAATTCTTCCCCATATTTGTAATGGTTTAAACTAGGCTCATATACAATTAAACTGCTCTGGATTAACAGATTTAGGAGTTTGGGGTCATTTTGGGAGATGTTCTGTTTTTTTTTTTTTTTAAGGGCGAACGTAATCCATATTTTTACATCCCAATGTTGACAGATATGATATTATGAGCCCCCTTAAGCAATGTATTTTTTTTAATTGACAATGACTTGCCTAATTTCCCTAACATTAACATAATTACTCTAGTTTAAATGTCACTTTAAACTGAATACTAGTATCTTGAAAAATATCCAGTCAAATATTATGTGCTGTCACCAGGACAAAGATTAAATAAATCAGTTATTAGAAATGAGTTATTAAAACTAATATTTTTAGAAATGTGTTGGAAACATCTTCTCTTCGTTAAAAAAACAAGAGGGCTAATAATTCTGACTTCAGCTGTATATATACAGCTTGTTCTAAACTTGTATTAGTGCTCAGCAGAATAGAAAGCAGAAGCTGGGAAGAAAGTATGTAACCTCCAGTGTCTTTGAGAGCAATAAATGGCCAGAAGGAAATAAGGGATGAGGAACAAAGGAAAACAAGCATGTGTGTGTGTGGGTGTATGTGTGAAGAAGCCAATGATTTCAGAGGAACTGTCTGCTATAAAGACTCCTCAGACAGCCTGACATCATTGATTCTGTAGAGCCGAAAGGAAACAAGGAACGAGGAACTTGCTGGAAAAGCGTGGCTGAACAGCATGACCTCAGAAGTAAAAGAGTGTGTTGTGCAGGAAGGGGAATGTGACCTTTGACAGGGATCATAAACACGGCTCTAATGCATGGCAGACGCAAGCTTACTTTCCAACTTCATCTATAACAGGCGCAGGACACAGCAGGAACGTGTCTTCAACGCTCGCCGGCTTCTCATCTGAACACACAAGAATATACATATGCAGACATACATCAGAAATGCAGATTATACACTCATGTGTGTTTTTGAAGTACATACATTCTTGTGCTCATCAAGGCTGCAAAATGATTCGCCCTCCTGTGAAATGTTCATTATTTTTTCAAATATTTCCCAAGTGATGTATAACAGAGTGTTTTGTTCAATTTTCCTTCGGCTTAGTCTCTTATTTATCAGGGGTCACCACAGTGGAATGAACCGCCAACTTATTGACCATATGTTTTACGCAGCGCATGCCACATGCAAACTCCACACAAAAATGCCAACTGACCCAGCCGGGACTCGAACCAGCGACGTTCTTGCTGTGAGGCCACAGTGCTAACCACTGACCCACTGTGCTGCCTAATTTAAAACTGATTTCCTTTATCTTTGCCACGATGACAGTACATCATATTTGACTAGATATTTTTTTGACTAGATTGTGGCATGTCAGAGTACACGAACATGGCTCTCATGTCACACTGTAAGATCTCAACGACAATGAAGATGCGCCAAACATGGAAGAAAACTTCCCTGGAGTTTGACGTCATCTACCAGTGGCACTTTCACTATGCCGCATTCTGAAATGATTGCTCACAGCAAACATGAACAATCTGTAGCAGCAATTTTGCACACGGCGAGTCTCAATAATAAAACCAGGAAGAAAAAAACTGTTTTGACATCTCCCAGCGGTCATTTGAATTGTCGCATGAATCGCGTCATCAAATTTGGTGCTCCTATTGGTTCTTGGATTGACTCTCATCGCAGCTGTTGTCACACTGCAGGAAAGTTTCTGAACTCTGCTGACACTGCCAGAACTTCATCGGAGGACAAATCTGATCGCAACAGGCATTAACCGGCTGTTTGTGAACATGACCAACGATCAAAGATCACAGATTTTAGCCCAAGATTTCAGGAATCTTTTAGGATTTCCCAAATTTGTCTCAGATAAACAAATCGTGGCTGAAATGTCAGGGCTTTAGATTTTTTTTTACATTTTATATATATATATATAGATACAGTTGAAGTCAGAATTATTAGCCCCCCTTTGAATTTTTTTTCGTTTTTAATTATTTCCCAAATGATGTTTAACAAAGCAAGGAAATTTTCACAGTATGTCTGATAATATTTTTTCTTCTGGAGAAAGTCTTATTTGTTTTATTTCGGCTAGAATAAAAGCAGTTTTTAATTTTTTAAAACCCATTTTAAGGACAAAATTATTAGCCCCTTTAAGCTAATTTTTTTTTTATATAGTCTACAGAACAAACCATCATTATACAATAACTTGCCTAATTACCCTAACCTGCCTAGTTAACCTAATTAACCTAGTTAAGCCTTTAAATGTCACTTTAAGCTGTATAGAAGTGTCTTGAAAAATATCTAGTCAAATATTATTTACTGTCATCATGACAAAGATAAAATAAATCAGTTATTAGAGATGAGTTAATAAAACTATTATGATTAGAATTGTGTTGAGAGAATTTTTGAAGTTTTTTCATAAACTATTTTCGAGAGGATCACGTGCTTATGATTTACCACAGCCGGTCTCGCATTAGCTAATCATGATCTCCCAATCATATGATTCCTTAGTTACTATAAATAACCACAGTCTTCAGTCCACATTTATCTTCGTCTGGAAGAACCCCCCCTCCCTATTCTCCTCCTTTATCATAGATCGGGCAGCACGCCGGCCCAGTGGTTAGCACTGTTAGCCCCACAGCAAAAACACTGCCGGCCCTGGTCCCCGCCAGGCCAGTGGGTGTTTCTATGAGGAGTTTGTATATTCTCCCAGTGTCCATGATGGTTTCCCCCGAGTTCTCCGGTTTCCTCCCACCATTCAAAGATATACATGATGCATAACAGCAGATTTAGCAAATCAGGCACTTGTCTAGCTCCCTTCTTCTCAAGTGTTCCCTTAGCTACTGCAGCCGGGGAGTTTTGAGATCCACCTGAGCTCAAGCTCCCCTCTCGCTCCGCGAACAGGAGGGAGCCCTGGGCTCAAGGATCCCTTGAGCTCAGGGCTTGCTCCTGGGACAGCATGCCAAACAAGCTTTTGATAAATCATCAGCTAAGTGTGAACTCTTGAAACAGAAATTGAGAAAAAAATAAACAGGGGTGCTAATAATTCAGAGGGGCTAATAATTCTGACTTCAACTGTATATATATATATATATATATATATATATACACATATACATAAACGGAAAAAAATATATACAAAACTTTTGCATAGATATTTAAATTTATATATAATTTGTATTAAATACATATATATTTAAATCTAAATCTGAATAAACATTTTCTCAAATATATACATGCATGTGTGTATTTATACATACATAATAAATATACACAGTACACACACACATTCATTTTCCTTCGACTTAGTCCCCTATTTTTCAGGGGTCGCCATAGCGGAATGAACCGCCAACTATTCCAGCATATGTTTTAAGCAGTAAATGCCCTTCCAGCTGCAACCCAGTACTGGGAAACACCCATACACTCTCACATTCACACACACACTCATACACTACGGCCAATTTAGTTCACCCAATTCCCCTATAGCGCATGTGTTTGGACTGTGGGGGAAACTGAAGCACCCGGAGGAAACCCACACCAACACGGGGAGAACATGCAAACTCCACACAGAAATACCAACTGGCCCAGCCAGGACTTGAACCAGCAACCTTTTTGCTGTGAGGCCACAGTGCTAACCACTGAGCCACCGTGCCGCCCAGCACACACACACATATACACTGAAAAAAATAATTCAGAGATGATTCCTTGGATTTACTCAATTTTTTTACGTTAAGTGGCTGTAAACAATTTATTTGGGCTGAATTTAAACAAACAAATTAAGTAGAATTTTATTCAATTTAATTTGTTTGTTTAAATTCAACACAAATACATTGTTTGCAACAGTTTTGCAGACATCATTTTTTTCAGTGTACAGTATTATGTAAAAAAAAAACTTTTATTTTGGATGCGAATAATCACGATTAATCTTAGCCCAGCACTAATATGTGTATTTATATTTTCATCATCATCTACTGAGACTCACTGAGAGTGACCGTGTCATTGATTTTGAAGCTGCACAAGACCTGGTCGATGTTTCTGGCGTGCCGAAAGCCGTTTCCTCTCACCACCACCTGAAACGACTCTGAAACACAGATTCAAGCAGAAACGCTGATAAATCTGCACACAATACACATCATTACATCATTTCCCTGCTAAAATGTCAGCTTCTCTGTATTTTCGGCACACGGGTCAATGTCTTCCTGCTGAAATCATCAGTAATGCTGGGTAATAATAATAAAACCACAATGATATAATTGTCCTCTGGGGTAAATGCGTCTCACAGACGGTCATGTTCAACGCTGGATTTTCCCTATATGAGGATTTCATGTTGACTTGCTTATTCATTTCAGTGATGGTACAGTTGAAGTCAGAATTATGAGCTCGCCTGTATATTTTTTTCCCCAATTTCTGTTTAATGGAGAGAAGATTTTTCCAACACATTTCTAATCATAATAGTTTTAATAACTCATTTCTAACAACTGATTTATTTTATCTTTGTCATGATGACAGTAAATAATATTAGACTAGATATTTTTCAAGACACTAGTATTCAGCTTAAGTGACTTTTAAAGGCTTCATTAGGTTAATTAGGCAAGTTGTTGTATAATGATGGTTTGTTCTGTAGACAATCGAAAACAAATATAGCGTAAGGGGGCTATTAATATTGGCCTTAAAATGGTTTAAAAAAAATTAAAAACTGCTTTTATTCTAGCCGAAATGAAACAAATAAGACTTTCTCCAGAAGAAAAAATATTATAGGAAATACTGTGAAAAATTCCTGAATCTGTTAAACATCTTTTGGGAAATATTGGAAAAAGAAAGTAAAATTCACAGAAGGGCTAATAATTTTGACTTCAAGTGTACCACAATGATTAATGTTACATGTATAATCCACTGAGAGACATGTATAGTAAATAATAAAGAGAATCCTCATTTCTTATATGGACAGAAATCCATTATGGGCTTTTATTTAATGCATAATTGAAAGTGGGGTAAATATAGTGTAGTTTTTAGTAAATAAAAGCAACATGTTATTATTATTTTCAATACCTCCTGCACATACGCTGGATGGCTCCGCTGCCAAAATCTCTATGCAGGATTTCTTTATGATCTAAAAAAAAAATGTTACATTTACAGTTGAAGACACAATTAAGAGAAAAGAGGCAAACAAATTCAACACATATTTAAAGAAGAGTTTTAATAACACATTTTTAATAGCTGATTTCTTTTGTCTTTGCCATGATGACAGTACATAATATTTGACTAGATTTTATTTTTTAATTATTAATTTATTTCTAATAATATTGACTTGAAACCTTAAAATTTTTGCAGCAAAAAAACAACCTTCAGCTAATTACGGTAATGATACTGATCATCTGCATACAGTAATTATTAAATGTATTAATTTAATATATTTTACTGAACATGAATTGGACCACTTTAATATTTAACTGTATAACTTTTAATACAATATATATATATATATATATATAATAATTATTATTATTAATTTATTTCTAATAATGTTGACCTTGAATATTGGCAGTTTTTATTCCAGCCCAATTAATATATATAAGACTTTCTTCAGAAGAAAAAGCACAGAAGTTTTGATCTGTTAAATATCGCTTGAGAAATATTTGAAAAGGGCATCACGGTGGCACAGTGGTTAGCACAAGCGTGTTAGTTGTGCGCTTCGCTTACACATTGCTTAAAACACACAGGATGTACAGCAATACGCAAATATTTTTACAAATGAAAAAGAATTAAAGGAATTAAATATTTAATAAATTATTATTTTCTACATAAATATAAAAACCACTGCCTTCATGCCTTCTTCATCTCGGGGGGCTTTTTTACTTTATTCACAACAATTTGCTTTCGTATAATGTTATTATTATTACCAGTATTATTTATTATATGCATATTTATATTTGTTTTCTTAAAAACAAGCTTAGATTTGTCCACCTGTCAGGATTTGGACCATACGGGGCATAAGAACAGGATGTGTATTTGGAAATAACTCAGTTTTTTGACCACACTTCGTTATTATTGTTCATTTATTCGTTTGCTGGAAATTAGAACTGAATTTAGAAATAGTTTTGAAACAAATCTTTGTGCTTAACAAACTAAATTAAATATGTAGGCTAATGGATGTCTTCAGCGGAGTGCGTACAACACCGTTTTCTTATCCACGAAAGAGTGAAAGTGAAAGTAAAAGCCGATTTGAGGAGGCTCGTTCTTTGCAGATGCTCTGTTTAACTGTTTTCTCGCTAGTGAAGCGTTCAGTTTTTCCACTTACAAAGTTTGCCATGGAAATAGCAAATGCGCTATGGCATGACACAACTGACTCTTAAAGGGAATGTGAGATGAGTCTCTGATTGGTTTATTCTCAAAACACACCCATAACTTAAGAGAATAAGCTCAACCCTGTTAGACCATGCGCCGCGGTGCAGGGTGTATTTTTACATCCTTAAAATAGCAAAAGTAGATTGGGACACGGCCTTAATGCGCCATGCGCTTTAGACTTTGCGCCTAGATTGTTAAAATAGAGCCCAAAGTGTTTACTGTATCATTTTGTCATTTTCAGAAAACAGAAATTTTGTAAATATTTTACCACTGAAAAATGAAAACATACTTCAGCTTTAAGTAATGATCATGCATTTTATATAATGTTTGAATTGTTAATCAATCTTCCATATAGCTGGTTTATATATAGTCAAATATGCACTCTTTTGAAGTGGACAATACTAGTTTTATATGATAATACAGCATGCAAATAAACTTCATGGAAACACATTTATATATTTACCGAGTCGATCATTCCTCTCAGAGCCTGGAATCCTCCCAAAACTGGAAACACATGTTTACTGGTGTCTGCTATAGTAGCCAGCTGGAAGAGGACAGAATAATGTTTATTTACAGCTCATCTCCGCTTCCATTGGTTCATTTTAATGAGATTTTACCTCATAATGGATGGTTTGCATTGATAAGTGCATATTTGGTAAGAGTACTTGTTAGGGAGGCATCAATTTTGACCAATACCAATTATGATACTGGTCCACTGCATAGGGTAATTATTAAATAAATACATGGATTAGACTAGTTTAACATTCAACTGCAGCATTTATTACAATGTGACATCCTCAAAAGTGATTTTTTGCTATTCAATATTTCAGTCATTTTTATTTGACATTTAATAGAACATATTTATTTATTAAACGTAATCAAAAACAGCCAGTGCTGTTTCTATATGTCAATGCATCCATAGTACTTATTGATGTTTCGATACTAGTTTTATAATCCTCATCATCGTCATTATCACCTGTGTTTCGTTGAAGTCCTTCACTCCAACACAATACACGATTGCACCCAGTGTCCGAGCTCGTGCCGCCTGGTTAAAAAATCAAACAAGGGTAATTAAAAACCACGAGTGACTTTATATATAGAGTTGAAGTCAGAATTATTAGCCCCCCTGAATTATTAGCCCCCTGTTTATTTTCTTCCCCAACTTCTGTTTAATGGTAAGAGGATTTTTTCAGCACATTTCTAAACATAATAGTTTTAATAACTCATTTCTAATGACTGATTTATTTTATCTTTGTCATGATAACAATAAATAATATTTGACTACATATTTTTCAAGACACTTCTATACAGCTTAAAGTGACATTTAAAGGCTTAACTAGGTTAATTAGGTTAACTAGGCAGGTTAGGGTAATTAGGCAAGTTATTGTATAACGATGGTTAGACTATCGAAAAAATATATAGCTTAAAGGGGCTAATAATTTTGTCCTTAAAATGGTTCTTAAAAAAATGTAAAACTGCTTTTATTCTAGCCGAAATAAAACAAATAAGACTTTCTCCAGAAGAAAAAATATTATCAGACATACTGTGAAAATTTCCTTCCTCTATTAAACATCATTTGGGAAATATTTAAAAAAGAAAAACAATTCAAAGGGGGGCTAATATTTCTGACTTCAACTGTATATATATATATATATATATATATATATATATATATATATATATATATATATATATATATATATATATATATATATATATATATAAATACCAATTGGAGATTTTTACCTCTTGTTGAGCTGCTATCAGCTGATGTTCTTGAAGCTCACCATCTGTCAATGCTATTATGACACTCGCAGTTCCTACAAAGTAGAGAGAAAAGCTTTAAATCAATTTTTTTGGACAGAAATATAGCTAGTAGGGCTGTGGGAATATATCAATATAGCATAGCATTGCAATATCTTACATAGCATCGATACACAGACACCCATATCGATATTCATTCATTCAGTCATTCATTTTCCTTTGGCTTAGTCCCCTATTCATCAGGGGACGTCACAGCGGAATAGACCACCCCATATCGATGTATCGCTAATATTTTATTATACTGATTGGCTGAATAGTAAAATCAAATAATTTGCAGACCACTAGATAGTGCAGTTGATCTGTCTAGTCAGCTGAGTCACCCTCAGTGTGCAAAGTTAGTAAAATAAAGACAGCAGCATCATTTCTGTTTATTTAAAACAGATGTTGCTAACGATTTCCATTTGGGATATAATGTGAAGAAGAAAAATTGCAAAATGTCACAGAAAATCACAATAGATTTAAAGTCGCAGTAATAGAATAATTTTAAGTGTGCCTCACATAGGTGAGTGGGCTTGACAAACCACCTGTAGAAAACACACTCTTTTATCTCTCTCACACTTTAACTGACGCTTGCACCAGTTTGCACTAGATACTTTCTTACAATCACTCCATATATGTAAAAAAAATGCATGCGTTTCAGAGTGTGCCTCACACGGGTGAGTGGGCTTGACAAACCACCTGTAGAAACACTCTTCTCTCTATATGCACCACACACTTTACTTAAACTCCATGCTACAAGGACTCAATAAGGAAAACTATGTTTGCTTGTGTGGTGCGGTGGCGCAGTGGGTATATCGATGTCGCCTTACAGCAAGAAGGTCGCTGGTTCGAGCCTCGGCTGGCTCAGTTGGCATTTCTGTGTGGAGTTTGCATGTTCTCCGCGTGGGTTTCCTCCGGGTGCTCCGGTTTCCCCAACAAGTCCCAAGACCTGCGCTATAGGTGAATTGGGTAAGCTAAATTGTTCGTAGTGTATGTGTGTGAATGAGAGTGTATGTGATGGGTTGCAGCTGGAAGGGCATCTGCTTCGTAAAACATATGCTGGATAAGTTGGCGGTTCATACCGCTGTGGTGACCCCTGGTTATTAAAGGGACTAAGCCGAAAAGTAAATGAATGAATGTTTACTTGTGAATGTACCACACAATCATGTTGGACTACATGTTTTCTTCGACCTTAAATACCTATTTTGCACAATATCTTGTCCATTTTTGTTCTGTTTTATGTAAATGTACTTGTATAGTCTCTATTATGTGTGTAGTCTAAGTTTATTTATAGTAAATGTATAGTTAGGGCTTAGTATACAACAGGGATCACCAAACTTGTTCCTGGAGGTCCGGTGTACAGATTTTAGCTCCAACCCTACTCAAACACACCTGAACAAGCTAATCAAGGTCTTACAAGGTATACTTGAAACACCCAGGCAGGTGTGTTGAGGAAAGTTGGAGCTAAACCCTGCAGGACACCAGACCTCCAGGAACGAGATGGTATACACTGTAAAACCCAAAAAGTTAAGGTAACTCAAACCGTTTGAGGAAACCGATTGCAACAAACCACTTAAGTTCAAAAACTAATCCTAATGAGCAGTGGTGGAAATAGTACTGAAAAATCATACTCAAGTAAAAGTACCATTAATTGCCTAAAAATGTAGTGTAAGTAGAGTAAAAGTATCTGTAAATATTACTCAAAGTATGAGTAAAAAGTAGACATTTCAAAAGTACTCAGGAGTAGTGAGTATTATGCTGTAATAAGCTGATGTGTTTACATGTCATTTGTGGATGTAAGCGAAACATTCTGTAGTGCATTTAGTTATTGCCCAGCAGGCACACAACGTCTAGCCAGTGTCTAAGGACAACGTTATTTTGATGTCCAATAATGTCATCAAATGACGTTGATATTTGGTTGATTTTAGGTTGTGTTAGAAAGTGACCAAAATCCAACGTCAAGTCAACATCTTAAACCAACGTCATATTGACGTCAAATACTGACATTTATTCATCAGGTATGGCAATCAAAATCCAACATCTGGTAGACATCATAGTGGTAACGTCCACACAACGTCAAGCTGTAAAATCATCAGACATTGATGGACGTTGGACGTTGAGTTCTGACATTAACCTGATTTTCTTTTTTTTTTTTAAATGCAACGTCCCCATGACGTTAGGGTACATCGTCAATCTGACGTCATGTTGACGTTTTGTGCCTGCTGGTTGTTTAAGGCCACTTCGGTCATCATACAGTAAACAGCCGTCATCTTCTCATCAGTAATATGCATTTAAAGAGTCTCTGGGTCAATGCGTGTAAAGATATTGGACATCTTCTTGGACACTTTTAATGCTTCCAAGGGTTTTGCTGCAATTATAAATCGCCCATGTCTTGAGGTAGTTCAGTATGATGTGTTTTACTTTCTATGTGTGATTAGATAGGACAGGAATCACAGGACTGATTTTTCTAATCTCCATAGACAAGAAAAAAAAAAAGTAGCGACTGCAGGTTGAAGGAAAGTAGTGGAGTAAACGTACCGATACTGCACTAAAAATGTACTCAAGGGAAAGTTAAAGCACACATCTTTAAAACTACTTAGTAAATTACAATTCCTGAGATTAACTACTCAATTACAGTAGATAGTTACTTTACACCACTGCTAATGAGTACTGTGAACTTAATCCATTTGAGTAAATAAAGCAATTTGAGCACAGTGAAACCCAATAAATGAAGAGAACTCAAACCAACTGAGTACTGTAAAACCCAATAAGTTAAGGCAACTCAAACCATTTGAGGAAACCGATTGCTACAAACCATTTGAGTTATAAAACTAACCAATATGAGTACTGCGAACTTACTCCATTTAAGTTGAAGTAATGAAGTATTTAATGCACTCAGAGCTCTTTTCAAATGAGTTGAATTAACTTTCAGTAAATTTTGAGTTAACTACACTCATTTCATTTGATAAAGTTGACTGTTGGGTTTTACAGTAAAGTACCGCTCCTGTATGTTAGTTACAGTATAGGTTTAAAATGGCTCGTACGTCCTGCGTTGTGTTTACATTTATGATTATGTGTATTTATGTAGCACTGTGACCCTAAAACCCATAAACTATAACAATTGTAATAACTGAAACCCACCATAGTTCTCCTGGTATATTTGCTCATTTGCCTGCGAATGAAAATGAGATGAAGTTACTAAAATGAAACAAAATACATTAATATAAAACAAAAGCTTTGATTTGAACCTTTTACCTTTTCTAGACCAAGATGCATAAACGTATCTCCACCTGGAATCTCACGCCGCAGAACATTAAGGCCTTTTCTTATGGTCTCCCTTTTAAAAAAACGAAAGCAATCCAAAATAAATAAATAAACTGTTGATTTTAAAGTTCTCAAAAGCATGGAGTTGCTCAGCACCTGTTTTCTGTGAGTCTCATGATCGTGTTTCCTCTGGTTGAGAACACGATGAAGGACATTCGCAGCATTGGGCTGTGATGGGAAAAGGGTTTTCAAGTAAACAAAACTTCATCATCACATAAACATCAGAAATCCAACACAATTGGATAACATCAACAAGAACATGCCGTGCACTTAACACTGCCATTCAATGCATTTCTGTTCAGTACCTGATGAATTTCTGTTCCAAAAGTTCAACAAAAGAGAAGATTTCTTGCCAGTGATGTTTGACACTTCCTGACCTGAGGAAAAAGAGATGAAAAAAAAAAATCATCTAAATGCTCCTGCTTGTACTTTAAGGGGTAGTTCACCACAAAATTGTATTACTCATCCTCCATTTATCTTAAGAACGCAAGTTAAGATGTTTTAGATGAAATCTGAGAGTTCCCTCATCCTCCAGAGACAGCAAGGGTCCCGAAAAGAGTATTGTCAAAAAATTTCTTGTGACTTCAGTAGTTCGTTCAACTGTAATTATATGAAGCTCCAAGAAACAGCCAAAAAACCCTAAGTAACCCTAAACCAGGGCTCACAAAATCTGGTTGGCCGAAGTCCCGGGGCTATTGTTTTTTCCCGGCAGATGTAGATAGATTTTGGTAGCCCGACTGAAAAAAAACAATATCCCACATTTTGCGAGCCCTGTAACCCTAACCTTAACTAACCCTAACCCTAAAAACGCCACAGCAAAAAACTGTTAAAACGACTTAACTGTTCATCTATGTTTTCTATATCAGAGTAGGGTGCACATTTACTACAAGCAATACGACGCTTTCTTGCATTGTTTTTATATTTTTATTGGTGCACAAAAGTGTTTTTGGAGCTTTGTTAGATTACAGTTTAAACACTGAAGTCACAAGGAATGTTTTAACAATTCTCATTGCTGTCTATGGAGGGTCAGAGAGCTCTTGGATTTCATCTAGAATATATTAATCTGTGTTCTGAAGAAGATTGAAGGTCTCAGGGGATTGGAGAGTAATTGTTTAGGTAAACAGACCCTTTAATAAATGCATCAGATCACTACAATCAACAATTCTTCAAATTAAAGACACAGTTTGTAAATTTCACCACTAGAGGGCGTGTATTCACAACAAACAAAGCCGCAGTTTGATTACGTTGTGACTGAGTGTGGAATCATAAGAGATGCACTACAAAAAAAATAAGTTTTTATGGTTTCTAGTCCCAAGTCTAAAAAAAATCTGTATAAATGACAAAAAAAGTTGTTTTTATTTTTCTATTGGCACACAAAAGGGTTTTCGGAGCTTTGTTTAATTACAGTTGAACCAATAAAGTCACAAGAAATTTTTGACAATTCTTGTGTGGTTATTTTTCTAAACTTTGAACGTCTCATTGCTGTCTATGGAGGGTCAGAGAGCTCTTGGATTTCATCTAAAATATCTTAATTTGTGTTCTGACGAAAATTTAAGGTCTCAGTGGATTGGAGAGTAATTTTTAGGTGAACTAACCCTTTAATAAATGCATCAGATCACTACAATCGACAATTCTTCAAATTAAAGGCACAGTTTGTAATTTTCTCCACTAGAGGGCGTGCATTCACAACAAACAAAGGCGTAGTTTTGATTAAGCCATGATGACTGTGTGTGTAGTCATAAGAGTTGCACACAAAAAAGCCGTTTTTATGGTTTCTAGAAAAAAAAATTCTGTATAAATGACCAAAAAAGTTGTTTTTATAATTGTATTGGCACACAAAAGTGTTTTTGGAACTTTGTTTGATTACATTTGAACCAATAAAGTTGCAAGAAATGTTTTGACAATTCTTCCTTTTCTAAATTCTTCATTTCTGATGGCTGTCTATGGATGGCTGTCTATATTTAGATTTCATCCGAAATATGTTAATCTGTGTTCTGAAGAAGATTGAAGGTCTCAGGGGATTGGACAGTAATTTTTTAGGTGAACTGACCCTTTAATACATGCATCAGACCACTATAATGGACAATTCTTCAAATTAAAGGCACAGTTTGAAAATTTCACCACTAGAGGGCGTGTATTCACAACAAACAAAGGCACAGATTGATTAAGAGTTGCCCTGCAAAAATAATTTTTCTTACTTAAGAGTGTTTGTGTTGTTTTTAAGTGCAAATGTCTAAAAATTCGTAAATCAAGAAGCTATTTTTTCTGACAAGTATAAAAATAGTTTTATTTTCAGAAATAATAAGTCAAAATTAAGTGATTTCTTTAAGCCAAATTGTCTGGCAGTGTTTTAAGGTAAAACCTACTTAACTTTGACATTATTTCGGAAAATATATGTATACAGTATATTTTTACTTGTCTAGAAAGTGCTTCTTGATTAAAGAATGTAGATATTTAGACAAACATTAGCGTCATTAGCATGAACACACACACACACACACACACACACACACACACACACACACACACACACACACACACACACACACACACACACACACACACACACACACACACACACACACACACACACTCCGTCTCACTAGTTAAAACTGCTTATTTCTCTCAATTTGAACATTCATTGAAACATATGTACATAAGTAGTACATAAGTCAACGAAATATATAATAATGTTCTAATAGTTTTGGACTATTTTTATTAAAAATATCTTACATGTTGTGCCTTAAAATCATAGTTCACCTAAAAGTGAAAATTCAGTCATGCTTTTTATCATTCACTTCCGTTAAACACAAAAGAAGATATTTTAATGAAAGCTAGAAGCCTGTAAGCATTGACTTCCATAGTATTTGTTTTTGCATTTAAACATTTTTCAAAACATCTTCTGTGTTCAACAGAAAAAAAGCAACTTGAAACCATTTGAGGATGAGTGAATTTTATATTTTGGGTGAACTACCCCTTTTATTGACAGTGCTTTTTAACTTATTCCCGGAAAGCAGTTTATTAGCAGATCCATCTAATTGTGTGTCCTGTTTTTTTCCCCTGAGGTCCCGCAATAAACTCTATGACAGCTGCTCATTTCCTCCTCAGTCCCCAAGAGGCAACCTGTGCTAATTCATTAGTGCTGCGTGACAAATGGGAAATGAGCTAAAAAGGTCGACTGATCTGCGCTTGAGCCATTTTGTCTTAATTAATGAAACATGCAGCAGAAAGCACAGGCTCTGTGTTGTCTCAACTTTTTTTTTTCTCAGGCTGATCTGACACATTTAGGCTGAGAAGGTGATTTGTTTTGTTCGGTTAATTTGTGTTAAAAAATACAATGTAATATACACTGTACACTTTAAAAAGTGATTAGTTACTTAAAGCGAGTAAACTAATTGCCTTAAAAGCAACAAGTTGACTCAAAAATAAACCAATTGTAACTTGGAACTGTTAAGTTGACTTAATCTTTATAATTATGCTACTGTACTGGACTACCTTTTTTAAGTCAACTAATCCTTTTTACAGTGTCGGACTATTTTAGCATGTCTGTTTTCAAATAATTACTGTAATTATTAAAATATTTTATATTTGGTGCTTCATTAAGTCTATAAAATCTACAATTATAGCCTGTATTGAATGTAGAAGACACATCACTGGAGTCTGGAAGAGCAGATTTATTTTACTGTGTGTCATTTTGCTAGACACAGAAAAGCTGGGGAAAAACCCAAATTTATTAAAGGTGTATTGGAAAAAAAGTTATTAGTTTACTTTTATTTAAAAAAATGTGAGTAGAATTTGCATAATTATAAAAATCAAGTCAACTTAACAGTTCCAAGTTACATTGGGTTTACTTACATTACATTTTATATTATAAGGCAATTGGTTTACTCGCTTTAAGTACCTAATCACTTTTTACAGTGTAGAAAATGCTGGGTCCCACACAATCCATTTGTGTTGGGATAACATGAAGACATCAAGTTAACTTGTTAGTTTTTACAGATTTAAGTGAATTGAACATAAAAGAACTAAGTTGTCCCCAAAAAACTCGATAATTATGTTGTTTCAGCTCATTTTAAATAAGTAGTTTGAACAAAGAGCTATCAATAATTTTTGAGTGTATACAGGGACACATAAACAATTTACGATTATTATCGTTTTTTTGGATTTTTCATTATTATGCTTTGAGTAAAATGCTCATTCTGTTTATCATAGAAACTACTGATACAATGAAAAAATACAATAATTGAATATATAGTAAATGCTATAGTGTTTTTCAGTCTGTTATATGTATATTATATAATATACAACACTTTGTTAATGAATGCTACATCACAGTTTCAAGAGTACACACTTAGCTGATGATTGATTATAAAGCTTGTTTGGCATGCTGTCCCGGGAGAGAGCCCTGAGCTCATAAGATCCTCGAGCCCAGGGTTCCCCCGCTTTGCAGGGCGAGAGGGGAGTTTGAGCTCAGGTATAGCTCGAGAACTCCCCTGCTGTAGCTAATGAACAGATAGCGATTGCTATGAAGAGATAACTACTTACTAGGAGCATGTTTATGGTGCCGATTTGAATTAGTCAATTAACTTAAGTTGGATGTTTTTGGATGGTGGGAGAAAACCAGGGGACGCGGGGGAAACCCACGCGAGCACGGGGAGAACATGTAAACTCCGCACTGAAATGTCGACTGGTTTGGTGAGGACTAGAACCAGTGAAATTCTTGCTGTGAGGCAACAGTGCTAACCTTTGGGCCACCGTGCCACTCATCTAGGAAAGGAGGAGGAGTAGGGGTGGAAGGGGGGAATCTTCAAAACAAAGATGACTATGGTATGGAACTTTTTATAGAGACTTAGGAATCGTCTGATTAGTGAATCTTAAATTGGATAATGCAGGACCACCTGTGTTCAATCATAAGCAGGTGATCCTGTCAAAATTAGTTTAGAAATAAACTTCACGTAGTATTAACCATAGTGAACTGTAAGAAATACTGTAACATACTTTAGTTTTTGCTATATTAAACTGTGGTGTATTGTACTATATCATGTTCTATAAACTCAAACAAATATTTTTGCTGCTTGTTCAAACTACTTATTTGAAACGAGCTGAATCAACACAATTCTTGAGTTTTTTTTAGGGAACAACTTAATTGTTTTATGTTCAGTCCACATAAAATGGTAAAAACCATTAAGTTAACTTAATCGATTTGTGTTGGGACAACATGAAGGAATTGTGTGGATTTTGGAATTGTGCATTTTTTACAGTGTAGTTATTTTGCTTACCACAGCAATATATTACGCTATATAGCAATATATTACTATATATATATACAGCTATAGTATTTACTATGAATTACTATAGTATTTTTTTCATCTGCGATATGTTCAAAATTAGGTCAACATAAAAAAAATGATATTTTTAGAACATTTTTAGAGGAAAAAAAAAAAAATATATATATATATATATATAGTTTACCCAAAAAAAAAACTTCCTTGAGTGGTTCTAAACTTTTATGTATTTCTTTTTTCTGTTGAAGACAAAACAAGATGTTCTGAATAATAACTTATTGGAAAAAAAGGAGAAATTGACATTTAGACTGTAAAAAAATGCAGGGTTCCACACAATTCATTCATGTTGTCCCAACACGAATCGATTAAGTTCATTCATTCATTAATTTTCCTTTCGGCTTACTCCCTTATTTATCAGGGGTCGCCACAGTGGAATGAACAGCCAACTATTCCAGCATATGTTTTACACAGCGGATGCCTTTCCAGCCGCAACCCAGTACTGGGAAACACCCATACACGCTCACATTCACACATACACTCATATGCTACGGCCAATTTAGTTCATCCAATTCCCCTATAGCGCATGTGTTTGGACTGTGGTGGAAACTGGAGCACCCGGAGGAAACCCATGCCAACATGGGGAGAACATGCAAACTCCACACAGAAATGCCAACAGGCCCAGCCGGGACTCGAACCAGCAACCTTCTTGCTGTGAGGCCACAGTGCTAACCACTGAGCCATCGTGCTGCCCTAGTATTGTATATCTTTACTGTAAAATATACAGTAATTTTCACAATGCAACTTTTAAAATACAGTAACATACTGCATAACTATTGTACAGTCAGTTCATATTACAGTTAAATACTGTGTAATTGACATTAAATGTTAACAGTGTAATCCATGTTTTATTTTGCGTTTATCTACAGAAATGCTAAGCTAATGACTTTGTTTTATCCTGAAGGAGGCTGATGGATGTCCCTCAAAACCACTTTCCTGGAGCGGCGTGGGAGGACGATGTTTTTATAACACAGTCAACAAAAGACAAGCCAGCGCACAGCCAGCACACTCTCAAAATGCGAAACACAAAAAAGCAGGAGTACGCGGGTCATGCTAAGGGCTCGCCACGGCTCTCAACTTCAGATTTCTCAACATCACAATTGGACGGTGTTTGTGTTGGAAGCCCGACTTTCTTGAGGTAACAGCAATCATGGGATCGGTGCCTAGCTTGCAGTTTTCTCACCTGTGCAAACAGCGTTAGCAAAGGAAGCGGTCTATTCTCAAGCGAGATCCTTGACCAAATATGTTGCGGTGCCCCTCTTTGATCTAATTTTAATGGTTATACTAAACCATATAAAGCTTGAAATGCAAGATTTAGACTTTTTTTTTTGCTTTTCATTGAAGACTGAACATGTAGGGAAAGATGACACAAGATGCATACACTGTAAAACATATCTGTTAATGAACAGTTTCCTTATTAAGTGTTTTTTATGTTCATTTATGGTTGTGAATTGCATTATGGGACGTTGATCTCTGCTCTGCCGACTTCTGATGTTGAAAATTCAACTCTACAGTTTAACAAAGAGACTTTTAGTGACATTTTAGTGGTTTGAAGTAATATAATAAATAATATTTAGAGTAGCATAAGTGTGTAAAATAACAGAAAATGTACTGGCAGATTATTACAAGGTATTTGTAGCTTAATATACAACACCAACCCAGACAATATATGACTTTAAACTATTACAAATGTCAATAAAAGTCACTTTTTTCAACTTTTTAAGGTTAAAAGTTGTTGGAGGAAAGATCAAGATCTCGTAATGCAATTCAAAAGCATAAATTAATGGAGGAAAATAAAAACAAACATCACAAAATATGGAAAACTGCTATTTTACGAATGTTTTTTATAGTGTATAGCAATTAACATTCATTTATTCATTCATTTTCTTTTCGGCTTAGTGCCTTTATTAATCAGGGGTTGCCACAGTGGAATGAATCGGCAACTTATCCAGCAGATGTTTAATGTAGCGGATGCCTTTCCAGCTGTAACCCAACACCGGGAAACACCCATACACTCTTTCAATCACTACGGCCAATTTAGTTTATTCAATTCCCCTATAGCGCATGTGTTTGGACTGTGGGGGAAACCGGAGCACCCGGAGGAAACCCACGCCAACACGGGGAGAACATGCAAACTCCACACAGAAATGCCAACTGACCCAGCTGGGGCTCGAACCAGCAACCTTCTTGCTGTGGGGCGATCGTGCTGCCCACTGCGCCACCGTGACGCCCCAACAGTAAACATGAGAAAACAAAATAAAAGCACAAACTGAGATTTAATGGATATGCTATTGCGTGAGGTGAATGTTTGTTATGGGTATGAAATGTGCATCTTTTTATTATAATTTTTTTTAGGACTTTTTCATCTTTATTATGATACAGGACAGTGGAGATTTCAGACAGGAAAGCATTGGGAGCAGAGAGAGGGGAAGGATCAGCAAAGGACCTCGAGCTAGGAATCAAACTTAGGTCGCCGTGAGTACATCAATGCTATATGTTGGCGCACAGTACCACTAAGCTATTGCAGCTGACGAGGAAGACAAAAAGTGTACAAGAAATGACAACAATAGTATAGGGAGTAAATAGTAGTTAGTTGAAGAAAATTCTGACGTAAAGTTACGTTTTATTCAACAAGCAAGTTTTTTTTTTGACCGGAAATGATAGCCGCAAGATAATTAAAAGATGTACATGAGGTATCATTGTGGAGAAAAATATTTCTCAGCTTTTATTTAGCTTTGAACAAAAAGTGGCAATAAAAAAAGTTAATTTCATGCTTGACTGTACATATAAAATAAAAATAAATAAATAAATAAAGGAAATAATAATAAAAAGAGAAAATGACAGAGTAGAAAAGAAACAAATTTAAATAATTAAATAAATAAATAAATAACAGAGAAACAAAATAAAAAAAAATAAAAAATAAAAATATATATATATAATAAATTGTGACAAAACAGTTAGAAAAAGGGGTGAAAAAATGAAGAAATTAATAATTTTAATAATAAATAATACACTAATAAATAATTGAATAATATTTAGACAGATAAAGCAAAGATTTGGGGAGATAAAGGAAGAAAGAATGAGAAAAAGGGATAAAAAATGAGACAAAAATAAATTAATGTATAACTATAATAATAAATAATACATAAATAAATAACTAATACATATTTAAAAACAGAGTGAAGATTAGAAGGATAAAGAGAGAAATAACGAGTAAAAAGTGAGAAAAGAGATGAAAAAAGAGACAAAAAGGAATAAATGAATAATTATAATAATGAATAATATGAATAAATTACTAAATAATATTAAGACAGATAGAGCAAATATTAGGGAGAGAAAGGGAGAAAGAATGAGAAAAATGTGATGAAGAGGGGTGAAAAAGGGTGAAAAAAGAGACAAAAATGAATAAATTAATAATTATAATAATGAATAATACATGAATAAATAGCTAAATAACATTTAGACAAATAGAGCAAAGATTAGAGGAAAAAAAGTAAAAACAGACAGAAAATTTTTATAAATTAATAATTATAATAATAAATAATACATTAATAAATAACATTTAGACAAACAGAGCAAAGATTAGGGAGAAAGAACGAGAAAGAAGTAAAAAAAGAGGTAAAGAAAGAGAAAAATGGAATAAATAAATAATTACAATAATAAATAATATGAATAAATAACTCAATAACATTTAGACAGATAGAGCAAAGATTAGTAAAGGGAAAAAGAATGAGAAAGAATAATTAATAATAAAATACTATTTTGACAGATAGAACAAAGTTAGAAGAAAAAAAGAGAAAGAATTAGAAAAAAGCGAGAAAAAGGGGTGAAAAAACAGACAAAAAGAAATAAATTAATAATTAAAATAATAAATAATACATGAATAAATAACTCAATAACATTTAGACAGATAGAGCAAAGATTAGGAAGAGAAGGAATGAAAAAAAGGGGTGAAAAAACAGACAAAAAAGAAATAAAATAATAATTAAAATAATAAATAATACAGGAATAATTAACTAAATAAATGAAATAAAATTTAGACAGAACAAAGATTAGGGAGAGAAAAGAGAAGGAATGAAGAAAAGGGTGAAAAAGACAAAAATGAATAATTGAATTGTAATAATAAATAATACAGGAATAAAAAATGAAACAATATTTTGACGGCAAAGATTAGGGAGAAATAATGAGGAATAAATGAATAATTAAAATAAAGAATAATACATGAATAAATTACTAAATAACATCAAGACAGATAAAGAAAATAATAGGGGGAGAAGGAATGAGAATAAGGGGTGAAAAAAGAGATAAAATGAATAAATTGATTAAAATAATACATAATGCGTGAATAAATAATAAGTCAATTTAATTTAAACAAAGCAAAGATTTGAAAAAAGAATAAATAATAAAATAATACATGAATAAATATATATTAGCAGAGGATTAAAAAAAAAAGTTCAAACAGGATTAGGGAAAGGAAATAAATAATAATTTTAATAATAAATGAATAAATAAATAACTGGGATTGGGGGCAAGGGATGATGGGTTGTGGGTGCTAAGGTTGAGATACTATAAAAAGGCTGTTAATACTAACTCTGAAGAGGATCCCAATCAACAGAGCAAGATCCTTGATGAAATATGTTGCGGTGCCTGTCTTTGATTTATATACTGTACAATGGTTATACTAAACCATATAAAGACCAAAAATATCCTCCAGCAAGATTTCAAAGAGGATCCCAATCCACAGCCAAAATGAGTTACGAGCCATCTGCAAAAAAAGCGCATCATCTTTCTAAATGACCCTCAAAACTGGTGTTTACTACAGTTACACAAGTGTTCATATACGTGGATAATTGCGCATATGTTAAGACATGTGAAAGTCATTGTGGTTTTGATGCAACAAGAGCCAGGAAGACTCACTGGAGGAGCCATAATTAAAAAAGTGTGTTGCTCTTGTCTCATCTGCGTCTCAAGATCTGACTATTCAGAAAGCAAAACATAATAACGATTCATTATTAATGACTGAATCTTCATTTTTAGGTGAACTATCCTTTTAAAGGAATAGTTATAAGAATAGGAATAGTCAACAATTTTAATTAATCATTTACTATACATTATTTACGTCAATGGTTACCTGTTTACAACATTCTTCTAAATATTTTTTTTTTGTTCATCAGTTTTGTTTTGTTTTACTTTTTGTTTTGTTTTTTTGATTATTTTGTTTTTGGATTATTTAGTTTTTTGTTTAGTTTTTTTTTTTGTTTTTGATTATTTTGTTTTTGGATTATTTAGTTTTTTGTTTAGTTTTTTTTTGTTTTTGATTATTTTGTTTTGTTTGGTTTTTGATTATTTTGTTTTGTTTTGTTTTTTGTTTTGTTTTGTTTTTTGTTTAGTTTTTTGTTTTTGATTATTTTGTTTTGTTTGGTTTTTGATTATTTTGTTTTGTTTTGTTTTTTGTTTTGTTTTGTTTTTTGTTTAGTTTTTTGTTTTTGATTATTTTGTTTTGTTTTTGATTATTTTGCTTTTTGTTTTGTTTTTTGTTATGATTATTTTGTTTTTTGTTTTGTTTTGTTTAGTTTTTTGTGTTTTTTATTATTATTTTGTTTTTTGTTTTGTATTGTTTTTTGATTTTGATTATTTTGTTTTGTTTTGTTTTGTTTTGTTTGGTTTTTGATTATTTTGTTTTTTGTTTTGTTTTTTGTTTTGTTTTTGATTATTTTGTTTTGTTTGGTTTTTGATTATTTTGTTTTGTTTGGTTTTTGATTATTTTGTTTTGTTTGGTTTTTGATTATTTTGTTTTTTGTTTTGTTTTTTGTTTTGTTTTTGATTATTTTGTTTTGTTTGGTTTTTGATTATTTTGTTTTGTTTTGTTTTTTGTTTTTGATTATTTTGTTTTGTTTTTGATTATTTTGCTTTTTGTTTTGTTTTTTGTTATGATTATTTAGTTTTTTGTTTTGTTTTTTGTTTTTGATTATTTTGCTTTTTGTTTTGTTTTTGATATGATTTTTTTGTTTTTTTTTTGTTTTGTTTTGTTTTTTTGTGGTTTTTGTTTTGTTTTTGATTATTTTGCTTTTTGTTTTGTTTTTTGTTATGATTATTTTGTTTTTTGTTTTGTTTTGCATTGTTTTTTGTTTTTGATTTTTTTTTGTTTTATTTATTTTTTTATTTATTTGGTTATTTTGTTTTTTGTTTTATTTTGTTTTGTGCTTTGTTTTTTATTATTTTGTTTTGTGTTTTGTTTTTTGTTTTTGATTATTTTTTTTTGTTTAGTTTTTGATTATTTAGTTTTTTATTTAGTTTGTTTTTCTTTGCTTTATTTTTTCTTTTATGTTTTGTTTTGGTTTGCTTTGCTTTATTTTGTTTTGTTTAGTTGTTGTTTATTTAGGTTTTTACTTTTAATTTATTTTGTGTTTTTTGTTTTGCTTTGCTTTGCTTTATCTTTTGTTTTGTTTGGTTTTATAGTGCTCTCGCCTCAGAGCAGGAAGGTCGCTGGTTCGAGCCTCGGCTGGGTCAGTTGGTATTTCTGTGTGGAGTTTGCATGTTTTACCTGTGTTCGCGTAGGTTTCCTCTGGGTGCTCCGGTTTCCCCCACAAGTCCCAACATTGCGCTATAGGTGAATTGGGTAAGCTAAATTGTCTGTAGTGTATGTGTGTGAATGAGTGTGTATGGGTGTTTCCCAGTGATGGGTTGCAAGAAGGGCAGCTGGAAGGGCATCTGCTGCGTAAAACATATGCTGGATAAGTTGGCGGTTCATTCCACTGTGGCAACCCCAGATTAATAAAAGGACTAAGCTGACAAGAAAATTAATAAATGAATGTTTGGAACAAGTCAAGAGGGAGTAAATAATGACAGAATCTTAATTTTTGAGTGAACTATCCCTTTAAAGGAATAGTTCACCCCCCAAAATGTTTTTACTCACTATTTACTCACCCTCAAGTGGAGTTTCTCTCATCTGTTATCTATAGAAGATATTTTAAAGAAAGCTGAAAACCTGTAACCATCGACATCCATAGAAAAAAACAAATCCTACAAAAGTAAATGGTTACCGATATCTAGCATTCTTCAAAATATCTTCGTTTGTGTTCAGCAGAAGAAAGAAAGTCAAACCGGTTTGAAAGCAGTGAAGACAGTGAGTAAATGACGACCTAATTTTCCATTTTTGGGGGAACTGTCCCTTTAAGGCTGTTTATAAACACAGTGGAGCTCTGTTAAACAGCTCTAGAAGATGTTTGAAGACCCAGAGGAGCAGTTAAAACAGCAGTGTCAGGGAAACGTCACCATAATATCCTTACCATGTCTCAAACATTACAGAACAGGAGGAAAGGGAGGAACTGTAATGCTGACTGCACACAAACCTAATCCCACAGTCACGTTTGCTGGACCTCTTCAAACATAATCATTAGCATTCAACAGCAAACTCCTTTTAATCACAGGTTTCGACAGGTAATGACTTTTGACAGCTCTTTCTGTGTTATGGTTTGCTTTCTGAATAGTCAGACCTTGAGACTTTTCTGAGTTAGGGCCATTTTTAAAGGTTGCTAAATGAGTTTGTGCATCCAAAAATGAATATTTAGTCATCCTTTACTCATCATGTGTTGTTTCAAATCGGACTTTTCTGCAAAAAGAAGAACTTTTCATCATATAATGGACAAGGGATGGTGCTATCAACTTCACATTTATAGATTTGATACCCAAAGTTTGCCTGAACTAAAATGTTTTTGATGCAGTATAAGTCATTTTGGATTAAAAACATACATAAATGCAAATAATGTAACGATGAAGCATCATACAAAATAAATAACATTGTATTTTAATCAGTTGGATTAGGCTTTTAATCAGTAGTTTCGACAGGTAATGACTTTAGACAGCACTGAAAAGCTTTTTCTGGGTTATGTTTTGCTTTCTGAATAGTCAGATCTTGAGACTTTTTTGAGTTAGGGCCATTTTTAGAGGTTCCTGAATGAGTTTGTGCATCCAAATCTGTTTCAAATCTGACTTTTGACTTGTATCCGCAACCCAGTACTAGGAAACACCCATACACTCATACACTACGGTCAATTTTAGTTGACCCATTTCACCTATAGCGCATGTGTTTGGACTGTGGGGGAAACCGGAGCACCCAGAGGAAACCCACGCCAACATTGGGAGAACATGCACACTACACGCAGAAACTGACACAGCTGAGGCAGTGAACCAGCGACCTTCTTGCTGTGAGGTGATTGTGCTACCCACTGCGCCACTGTGATGCCTATTCTATTATACTGTATAATCATTATAATTATTTTAAAGTTATTTCCCAAGTGTTGCTTAATGGAGATTTGTTCGACACATACTGTAATATTTGGAGAACATGCAAACTTCACACAAAAACGCCAACTGACCCAGCCGGGACTCGAACCAGCGACCTTCTTGCTGTGTTCAGAAAATGAAAACACTACACTATACATTGAATTACAGAAGCCCGTCAATCATTTCACTCATTCATGCTTGCAAGCGCTGGATTGGCTGACATGACTTTGGAAGGCGGGGTTTATAAAGAAGGCGTGTTCAAAAATGAGGGTGGGTCTAATTCACTAATCAAGGACAGGCATTAAAAAAAATTGCTGAAACTTCCCACATCCTATTCAAGATTGCATCATCATCATCACACAATATTAAAATTAGCAACGTTTTGGACAAGCGAGTTTCATTGGGCTTTCCTGATAAAACAAAGATGTATTGGAGTGTAGTTTAAAATCAAAAGCGTCATGTTTTTTTAAAAGAAATTAAACTTGAAGTGTCTCCAGAAATATGCATCAAATTCCATCCAGTTGAATGATGAACAACTTGACTCCAGTCTCTGGGCCCTATCATACACCCGGCGCAAGATGTGTTTGGCGCGATTTGTTGCTATTTTCAGACCAGCGCAACTCTAATTTTCAGGTTTTGCGCCACGTTGTTTAAATAGCAAATCCATTTGCCCCACTTTGTGGACTCATGAGTGTGCTGGTCTAGAAAGGAGGCGTGTTAAGGCGCATTGTTGGTGTGTTGCTATTTTGAGGAACAGAAATAGACTGCACCATTGACCAACTAAAAGATGCTCTAAAGTCCAGCGCAGAGCACGTTAGTTATGTGCCTATGCAGCTTCGAAACGCTTACACATTGCTGAATACACACAGGATGTACAGCAATACACAAATATCTTTACAGGTGAAAACAATTATAGGATTAAAATGTTACAAAAATTATTATATTCTACATAAATATAAAAACCACTGCCTCTATGCCTTCTTCATCTCAGGGGCCATTTGAGTTAATTCATTACAATTATCATTTGTATAATGTTATTGTTATTATCAGCATTATTTATTACATGCATATTTATATATTTTTAATTAAAACAAGTTTAGATTTGTCCACCTGTCTGGTTTTGGAGACGTCTGCATCACCACATAGGGCATAAGAACAGGACATGTGTTTGGTTTTTTGACCACACTTCATTGTTATTGTTCATTTATTCATTTGCTGTGATTTAGAACTGAATTTAGAAATAGTTTTGACACAAATCTTTGCGCTTAACAAACGAAATTAAATATGTAGGCTAATGGATGTCTTCAGTGGAGTGAGTTTCCACCGTTTCCTTATCCATGAATGTAAAGGAGGGAAGTAAAAGTAAAGTAAAGAGAAGGTAAAGTGGCTGAATGGAGGAGGCTTGTTCTTTATCCTCGAGCTGCAGATGCTCTGTTTAACTGTTTTCTCAATAGTGAAGCGTTCAGTTTTTACACTTACAAAGTCCGCCATGTAAATAGCAAATGCGCCATGGTGTGACACAACAGACTCTTAAAAAGAATGGGAGATGAGACTCTGATTGGTTTAATGCACAGTATGCTCAAAACACACCCATAACTCATTAAGAGAATAAGCACAACCCTGATAGACGCTGTGCCGGGAGGCAGAGCATATTTTTCCATCCTTAAAATAGCAAAAGTGGATTCAGACACGCCCTTAATGCTTTTGTGCCATGCGCTTTAGACTTTGCGCCTAGATCGTTAAAATAGAGCCCAATATGTAAGCCAGTAATGTACATTTAGCTTTTAAAAGTGACCTATTACTGTACGTTCACACCGCAAGCAGCGAGAGCGTCAAAGGTCGCTCTGGCCGCCCTGGCGACAACGCTGTCTGCCTTGAGCTACGGCGGCGAGAGCGTCAAAATTCGCTACACATTGATCTCGTATTTAAAGGAGCCGTTGCAGCATATCATTTCAGTTACACTCCCGCATAAAACATGCTTTCTAGCGTGAAGGTGTTGCACACTTATCAAATTCACTTAACTACGGAAGATCTAGTTGCATGTGGTGTGGCTTTGCTCCACGATGTGTGCATATGTCTGAAATATTCTGAAGCAGCAATACTGTTTTGTATTGTGGCATGAAATTCCCGCTTTTTTTTTAAAGAAAAAAATATATATATAACATTGATGTAACTCAGTAACTCGCCAGTAACTTTTTAAATCTACGTTCCAGTAAGAAAACATTGCAAATAATTGGAAACCCAGCGACGGCAATAATTAAACCCTTGGGAACAACTGTGGTCGGAACCAAAGTTCACAGTGACTGTGCTCTCTGACTCCTCTCAAGCGGTGGACTTCTACATTCTGATTGCTTGCCGCCGAACCGCGTCATAGCTCATTACCATAAAGTTGACTTGATTTCAACTCTCCTCGATGCTCACACCGGCGAAGACGCGCCGCGCTGCTCCTCGCCGCGTATCGCCGCCGGCTCCCATTAAAAATGAATGACTTCCGGCTACTTTGACGCTCTCGCCGCTTTCGGTGTGAACGTACAGTTATGCCTTTTATTACAAGATGTAAAATAAGTCTCTGACCTCCCTAGAGTGTGTGTGAGAAGTTTCAGCTCAAAATACAGCACAAATAATGTTTTATAACTCTCTGAAACTGCCCCTTTTAGGCTTTGATCCTAATTGTGGTGTTTTGGTGACTGTTGCTTTAAATTCAAATGAGATTGTGCTCTTTTCAAAAGAGGGCGGAGCTACAAATGCCTATGTGTCAAAACTGTAATAGCGGACGGCTGCTTCTCGCTTAGGCCTGTTTATGCTAATGAGGGAGAGGTGGTCACTAGTGGGCGGGGCTTTCCCCCTATGATGACACATACAAAGGGAGAATGTCAATCAAAGTGTTTCTGCAGACTGTTTATCAAGTGTTATTCAAAAAAAATAGAATTGATTAATTTTTATCATTATAGGCTGGCTATATGCTGCCACACACTGATGTTTAACCCCCTTATGATGATGTTTGCATAATAGGCCCCCTTTAAATTAATAAGAATTAGCTATTAAATTTCCTGTTTTTAGTCTTTTGGTTTCGCGCAGGTCTGAAAACACAAGTTCTGCATATCCCCTTTGCTTTAAACGCCCTGTGTCAACTTCACAGCAGTTTCTGGTCCGCATCCAGGAAGGAGATTTGTGGTGTATGATAGCGTTTAACCAGGAATGCATGTCTCCTAAAACTGTTCCAGGAACTTTACCAGTAGGTAGAGCTGAATTTGGGTGTATTAGAGGAAAAACTTGACATGGCTCTCGGATAAAGCTTTGACATTTATGAAGCACTGGCACCCTACAGCTGTTATTCTGGCTCTTTTAAAACAGATGACTCAATGCTTGGGTTATCTTAAGTTAAACAACAGTTGCCGGGCTAAAAACTATGATTTGTTGCTTCAAAACAGTAATGAAGTAAGGCGGACCACAATTTGTGTCCAAAGATTGTTGATGGAGATTGTGGAATAGATTAAATATTAGATTCATTCATTTTCCTTCGGCTTAGTCCCTTATTTATCAGGGGTCGCCACAGCGGAATGAACCACCAACTATTTCAGCATATGTTTTACGCAGCGGATGACCTTCCAGCTGAAACCCAGCACTGGGAAACACCCATACACTCTCGCATTCACACACACACACTCATACACTACGGCCAATTTAGTTTATTCAATTCACCTATAGCGCATGTGTTTGCACTGTGGGGGAAACCGGGGCACCAGGAGTAAACCCACGCCAACACGGGGAGAACATGGAAACTCCACACAGAAATGCCAGCTGACCCAGCGGGGACTCGAACCGGCGACCTATTTACTATGAGGCGACAGTGCTAACCACTGAACCACCGTGCCACCATCACTATACTATCACTGATGAAAATTCAAATCTTTTGAAAGTGATATTTTGTATGACTTTGCGTTATGTATGTTTTAGTCCTAAACCTATTATATATCATAATAATTGAGCATTCTTTGAGTGTCAAATCCATGAATTTTGGAGTTGATGGCACCATTCCTTGTCCATTATAAAGACAAAGAGTTCTTCTTTTGCATTTTACTGAAAAAAAGTCAGATTTAAACAACACAGGGTGAGTAAATGATGACTGAATGTTCATTTTTGAATGCACAAACTCATTCAGGAACCTCCAAAAATGGCCCTAACTCAGAAAAGTTCCCCGGTGGATGTTTGGCTTGAAGGCTGCAGTGAAAATAGCATGCTAAGCATTCCCTCGGACAGCAGCTTTGCTTTATTCCACTATTAAACAGCAGGCTGCGGGGTGGTAGACTGATTCTGAATCACTACCCAAGGCTACCTCTTCCCGGAAAGTCTTTGGGCCACATGAAAGAGGAAGTGGAAGCAATGATGCTAGGCTAAAAGGGCAATCTTGAGGCTGATTTGCGTAATATTTCTATTCATTTCAATATTTCAGCGAAACAGTGTGGGACTTTTTACGATGATCAACATGACATAAAAAAAATGTATGAGGATTTAAGCAAATCATTGTTTTATTTTAATCTTTTGGTCAGTCTGTTTTTGAATCACTCATTACATGCCCTGTAATAAGCGATTAGTTAACTCTACTTGAAAAAAGAGAGAGTAAACTCATTGCTTTTAAAGGAATTAGTTGACTTTACTTTTAAAAGTGAGTAAAGCCATTGCTTTTAAAGCGATTAGTTGACATCACTTAAAAAATGATGAGTAAACCTTTTGGTTTTAAAGCGATTAGTTGACTTTGCTTGAATAAAAAGAGTAAATCCATTACTTTTAAAGCGATTGGTTGACTTTAGTTGAAAAAATGAGTAAATATGTTGCTTTTAAAGTGATTAGTTGTTTTTTTTTTTTTTATAAAAATGAGTAAACCCATTCCTTTATAAGCGATTAGTTGACTTTACTTTAAAAAAATGAGTAAACCTGTTTCTTTTAAAGTGATTAGTTGACCTTGCTTGAAAAAGTGAGTAAATCTGTTACTTTTAAAGCAATTAGTTGACTCTACTTTAGAAATAATAAGTAAACACATTGCTTTTACTGCGATTAGTTGACTCTACTTGAAAAAAGTGAGTAAACCTGTGGCTTTTAAAGTGATTAATTGGCTTTACTTGAATAACTGAGTAAACATGCTGCTAATGAAGCGATTAGTTGACTTCACTTAAAAAGTGAGGAAACCTGTTGGTTTAAAGTGATTAGTTGACTTTACTTGAAAATAGTAAGTAAACACATTGCTTTTACTGCGATTAGTTGACTTTACTTTAAAAAGTGAGGAAACATTGCCTTTAAAGTGATTAATTGGCTTTACTTGAATAACTGAGTAAACATGTTGCTAATAAAGCGATTAGTTCACTTTACTTGAAAAAAGTGAGTAAGCACATTGCTTTTAAACTGATTAGTTGCTTTTACTTAAAAAAGGTGAGTAAACATGTTGCTTTTAAATCGTTTAGTTGACTTTACTTAGAAAAGTGAATAAACCTGCTGCTTTTAAAGTAATTAGTTGACTCTACTTGAAAATAGTAAGTAAACACATTGCTTTTACTGCGATTAGTTGACATTACTTGAAAAGCGATTAGATGACTACTTTAAAAAGTGAGGAAACGTGTTGCTAATAAAGCAATTAGTTAACTTTACTTAAAGTGAGTAAACATGTTGGTTTGAAAATGATTAGTTGACTTTACTTAAAAAGTAAACACATTCCTTTCAAAATGATTAGTTGACATTACTTGGAAAAAGAAAATAAACCCATCACTTTTAAATCTATTAGTTGACTTTACTTGAAAAGGTGAGTAAACCTGTTTCTTTTAAAGCGATTAGTTGGTTTTACTTAAAAAAGGTGAGTAAACATGTTGCTAATAAAGCGATTAGTTGATTTGAAAAAATGAGTAAACCTGTTGTTTTTAAAGTGATTAGTTGACTTGAAAATAGTAAATAAACACATTGCTTTTACTGCGATTAGTTGAATCTACTTGAAAAAAGTAAGTATACCCATTGTTATTATAAAGATTAGTTGACTTTACTTGAAAAAAGAGTAATCCCATTGCTTTTAAAGCGATAAGTTGACTAGTTGAAAAGCGATTAGTTGACTACTTAAAAAAGTGAGAAAATGTTTCTAATAAAGCGATTAGTTGACTATTTAAAAAAGTTAGTAAATCTGTTGGTTTGAAAATGATTAGTTGACTTTACTTAAACAAAAAAAAAGAATAAACCTGTTGCTTTTAAAGCGATTAGTTGACTTTACTTAAAAATAGAGTAATCCCAATGCTTTTAAAGCGATAAGTTTAGTTGAAAAGCGATTAGTTGACTACTTTAAAAAGTGAGGAAATGTTGCTAATAAAGCGATTAGTTGACTACTTTAAAAAGTTAGTAAATCTGTTGGTTTGAAAATGATGAGTTGACTTTACTTAAACAAAAAAATGAGTAAACCTGTTGCTTTTAAAGTGATTAGTTGACTTTACTTGAAAATAGTAAGTAAACACATTGCTTTTACTGCGATTAGTTGAATCTACTTGAAAAAAGTAAGTATACCCATTGTTATTATAAAGATTAGTTGACTTTACTGTACTTGAAAAAAGAGTAATCCCATTGCTTTTAAAGCGATTAGTTGACTACTTTAAAAAGTGAGGAAACGTTGCTAATAAAGCGTTTAGTTGACTACTTAAAAAAGTGTGTAAACCTGTTGGTTTTAAAATGATTAGTTGACTTTACTTAAACAAAAAAGAGTAAGCCTGTTGCTTTTAAAAAGATTAGATGACTTTACTTAAAAAGTGAGTAAACCTGTTGTTTTTAAAGTGATTATTTGACTTTACTTGAAAAAAAGAGAGTAAACCCATTGCTTTTAAATCAGTTCATTGGTTTTACTTGAAAAAGTGAGTAAACCTGATAGTTTTAAAAGTAAAGTAAAAAAAGAGTAATCCAGTTACTTTTAAACTGTAGTTGACTTTACTTTAAAAAGTGAGTAAATCTATTGCTTTATAATTATTAATTAAATCAAATATGTGTTATAAAAATTAAGTCAACATAACATTTCCAAATTACAACAGGTTTACTTTTTTAAGTAATGTCAACTCGCTTTAGGTTTCAGGTTTACCATTCATAAAGTAAATGAACTATTCACTTTTTACAGTGTATCAGCCAAGAGCTTTAGATAGCTTTAGTAGTTGTAGATTCCAAGATTTCCTATTGGCTTCAAGCATCAGACTGCAGATTTTTTTTTCTTAAATCTGACAATTTGACACTGCGAGGCTGAGGTAAGATGTCAACAAAATAGTTTGGGTTCAGATAAACATGCCAATTCCTTCGAAAAAGAAAAAAAAAACTAATCCAGGAAAGCTTATTCTGAGAAGTCCAATAATGGTGCACCTGAAGCCAAACACTTGTGCAATACATCTGTTGTTTGTGATGCTCTGATACTTCAGCTCACTTGCTGATAAAAACACAGAACGAAACAAAAATGACACCCTGCCCTCTCACGCACGCAATGAATACTAATACTGAATAATGCATGCACATGAAGTGACTTAAATTGTTGAAGCTGAAGGCTTGTAATGTTCTCAGAGGGCTGCAGATGTCCATGTGCATGCGATTTTACTAAATGTCAGTTTTTCCAAAGTCTGTACAAAGAAAAAGAGGGGGCTCGGGGGTTGGCTGTGTCTTCTCCCATCACATCATGAGAAAAACCGGGTGGAAAAGTATGAGTTGCATTATAGCTTCTAGCCAGCTGAACAGTTCCAGAGAATGTTGCATGACACATGAAAATCATTGAACATATAGCGCAGGGGCTTATGACGCAATTCTAATGTTTTAAACTGTGCTGTCAAATTTCACTCTTGTATCATCTCAAACATTTGTTCTCCTGATGATAAAATATCTTATTAAAGCGAGCACTGTAAAAAAACAGATCTGTTAATGACCAGTTTCTGTATGTTATGATTTGTGGGTGCTTTACGGTTGTGAATTGCATTATGGGATGCTGATCTCTGCTGTGTTGACTTTTGATGTTATAAAATTCAACTCTGCAGTTCAACAAAGAGACTTTTATTAACATTTTAGTAGTTTTAAATTATATATTGTGTGAGAAATCATATATATTAAGTCTGTATCATAACAGAAAGTGTACTAGGAGTTTATTACCAGGCTTTTGCTCTGTATTTGTAATGTAATAACACTAACACGGGCAGTATATCACTTTAAACTCTTAAAACTGTAAATATGTCAACTATTAAACATCAAAAATAGTTGGAGGAAGGATCAAGGTCCCAAAATGCAACTCAAAAGCATGAATGAATAAACTGAATGCATCACAAAAGACAGAAAACGTTTTACAGTAAAGTAAAAATGGAGTATTCACTTTCATTTACTCCACAGGAAATTGATACTGATAAATCCTAAATGAGTGGACTATGTGAGCCACGAGGTTGATATGTTTTGACCTAATCTGTTAATTCAGCCTATGTTTTAAAACAATGATAGCACAATTTGCACAGAAAAACTACATTAACCAAGATGCTGTGCTGAAAATTGCACTAATCCCAGAGCTGGGGCTAGGATAACGCCAAAAAGAGATTTTTAGCTCCGCCCACTCACAGTGAATGACATAATCAAACCTCCAGACACCCTCAAAAACATTTGCATACAGTATATATTTAAAATACTAATGTACTGTTGCTACAGATACAACCAACAACATTAAATACTAAATAATTTAGACTTTTTAGATAAAATACGTTCAGATTTCTACATATTTATTTATTTATTTATTCCTTTCAGTCCTGCAGAGTGCTTTATGTCATGATAGTTTTCCTCTTATTAGCTGTTCACAATTGTGTAACTTTGTCCAGTTTCCTTCAAATGAAAGGTTGTAATGTTCTGTTATTTGCCACCATGAGGTTTTTAATGACTTACAACATGCTAACAAAGACTATTTAGAGGAAAAATTAATTTTGAAAAATGCATTTTATTATAGTTGATCTGAAATATCAATGAACAGTGTGATTCTTCCTCTAAAATACTGTCAAAATGGAGTTCTGTACACTGTAAAAAAAAAAAAAAAAATCCTAGTTTCCTTAATTTTTTAAGCTGAATTAGATTAACCGAATGAGTCCATTGAATTTATTTTATGTTAAACTGAATAAAAACAGTGTGCGTACCTTATAAAATTAAATTAGAACATGATTAACTTAGTTTAATAAATTACAATGACCTAAAACCATATGCTGTCAGGACTAATTCATTATATATATATATATATATATATATATATATATATATATATATATTTTTTTTTACAGTGTAGTTTAATTCATCAGAAATTAAGCTGCCAAAAAAGAGCAAAAGCTAACTGTAATAACTATAATCAACAGACATAAAATAAATAGACATAGATAAATAATCAATACTCACATTGATTATTTTAACTTACAATTGCAAAAAGACTTATAAAACAGCCAAAAAAACATTATATGGGTCAAAATGAGGATGCAAATAATCATTAATTAACTTAAGGTGAGGTTGCATGAAAATATTTAGTAAATTTCTGACTGTAAATATTTCAAAACGTAATGCTTGATTATTAAAATGCATTGCTAAGTACATAATGTGAATAACTTTAAAGGCAAATTCTCTCATAAATTAAGATTTTTTTGAACCCTCCAGAATAATCTAAATATTGTCTTATCCAAACAAAGCACACATCAATGGAAAACCTATTTATTCAGCCCTTATGGCCCTTATGACTGATCTTTGTGGTCCAGGGTCACAAATACTCAGTTTCCAACATTCTTCAAAATATCTTCGGTCATCGTTCAGTCACCTTTTACTTCTTCCAAACTGGTTTGACTTTCCTTTACTCTGTCGATCACAAAGGAAGATATTTTGAAGAATGTTGGAAACCTATAACCATTGACTTACATTAGTGTTTTTTTACTAAAGAGGTCAATGGTTACAGGTTTCCAACATTCTTCAAAATATCTTCAGTCATTATTTACTCATCCTTCGTTCCAATATGGTTTGACTTTCTTTTCTTCTGTCGAACACAAAGGAAGATATTTTGAAGAATGTTGGAAACCTGTAACCATTGACTTACATTTGTTTTTTTTACTATGGAAGTCAGTGGTTACAGGTTTCCAACATTCTTCAAAATATCTTCGGTTGTCATTTTCACATCCTTCGGTTGTTGCAAACTGGTTTGACTTTCTTTTCCTTTGTTGGACACAAAGGAAGATATTTCGAAGAATGTTGGAAACCTGTAACCATTGACTTACGTTTGTTTTTTTACTATGGAAGTCAGTTGTTACAGGTTTCCTACATTCTTAAAAATATCTTCGATCATCATTTTCTCACCATTTACTTGTTCCAAACTGGTTTGACTTTCTTTTCATCTGTCAATCACAAAGGAAGATATTTTGAAGAATGTTGGAAACCTGTAACCATTGACTTACATTTGTTTTTTTTATTATTCAGCTTTAAGATTATGCATAAATCTCAATTTCAGAAAAGTTGACCCTTATGACTGATCTTTGTGGTCCAGGGTCACAAATACTCAGTTTGATTAAACATCCTGTGAAGCGTCTTCCCACATGAGCGAATCATGAGAAAGGATGTTGCCTTTCTGGGTCTTTTAAACAATGGTGAAGGATCAGAGGCAGGAAAAGAGAACCACAGAGGAATGAAGCTGTAAACTGCCTATTCAGCAAACCTTACATGTACCACCCCTCTCTGTCCATCACGGCTCACACACAGAGCGCAAAACAACAAGCTGCCACAATAAAAAAATACAACCTGGATGACTTGTGTTGTCTAGTATACTGTGTGCATAGTATTGTCTCTCGCCCTCCCTTGAACTCAGATTGAACCCAGTAGAGTGATACCAAACAATGGACATCTGGCGAATATCTATTTCGGTGTTGGGGAATGTGAGAAATTTGGGGGAGAAAAAGGAGGATGTGAGTGGAAATGTACTGGCCTACTTTATTCAGGCCATTTTCTCTCAATGTGGAAAAACATCAGGCCAACAGACCACAAAAGCATCCCTGACATTTGCACTTCATGCATATCGAGTTGCCTTTATATGTGATTGACGGATTTATGCTGGATAACATACAGTTCGCTGGCTGTTAAAGGGACAGTTCACACCAAAAAATGAACATTTGGTCATCATTTACTCATCCTTTGCATATTGCAAACTGGTTTGACTTGCTTTTCTTTTGTCAAACACAAAGGAAGATATTTTGAAGAATGTTGGAAACCTGTAACCATTGCAAAAAAAAGCATATGCAAATTATATGCATGGTTACAGGTTTCCAGCATTCTTCAAAATATCTTCCTTTGTGTTCGTCAGAAGAAAAAGTCAAACCAGTTTGGAACAAGTAAAGGGTCAGTAAATGGTGACTAAAGATATTTTAAAGAAGGTTGGAAACCTGTAACCATTGACTTCCATAGTAAAAAAAAACATACTGTATGCAAGTCAATGGTTACAGGTTTCCAACATTCTTCAAAATATCTTCCTTTGTGTTCGTCAGAAGTAAAAGTCAAACCAGTTTGGAACAAGTAAAGGGTCAGTAAATGGTGACTGAAAATATTTTGAAGAATGTTGGAAACCTGTAACCATTGACTTACACAATAAAAAAAAACAAATGTAAGTCAATGGTTACAGGTTTTCAACATTCTTCAAAATATCTCCCTTTATGTTCAACAGAAGAAAAGAAAGTCAAACCAGTCTGCAACAAGTATAGGATGATTCAATGATGACCAAATGTTCATTGTTTGGTGTGAATTATCCCTTTAACAGCTGGTGAACTGTATGTTTCCAACATTCTTCAAAATATCTATTGTCTTTCTTTTCTCCTGTCGAACTCAAAGGAAGATATTTTGAAGAATGTAGGAAACCTGTAACCATTGACTTAAATTTGTTTTTTGTTCTGTGGAAGTCAATGGTTACAGGTTTCTAACATTCTTCAAAATATCTCCAGTCCTCATTTACTGACCCTTTACTTGTTCCAAACTGGTTTGACTTTTTCTTCTGATGAACACAAAGGAAGATCGTTTGAATAATGTTGGAAACCTGTAACCCTTGACTTATGTTTTTTTTTTTTTTACTATGGAAGTCAATGGTTACAAGTTTCCAACATACTTCAAAATATATTCAGACATCATTTAATGACCTTTGTTTTGACTTTTTCTTCTGACGAACACAAAGGAAGATATTTTGAAGAATGTTGGAAATCTGTAACCAGTGACTTGCATATGCTTTTATTTTTTACTAAGGAAGTCAATGGTTACAGGTTTCCAACATTCTTCAAAATATCTTCGCTCATCATTTACTCATCCTTCATTTGTTGCAAACGGGTTTGACTTTCTTTTCTTCTGTCGAACACAAAGGAAGCTATTTTGAAGAATGTTAGAAACTGTAACCATTGACTTACATTTGTTGTTTTTATTATAGAAGTCAATGGTTACAGGTTTCTAACATTCTTCAAAATATCTTCGGTTGTCATTTACACATCCTTTTGTTCCAAACTGATTTGACTTTCTTTTCTTCTATCAAACACAAAGGGAAATGTGTTGTTTGTTGTTTTTATTATAGAAGTTCATTATTACCTCATCCTTCGCTTGTTGCAAACTGGTTTGATTTTCTTTTCTTCTGTCAAAGGAGGATATTTTGAAGAATGATGGAAACCTGTAACCATTGACTTACATTTGTTTTTTTTCCTACTATGGAAGTCAGTGGCTTTTAGCTTTCTTTTAAAAAAAAAATCCTGTTTGTGTTCAACAGAAGTCATTTGAGGGTGAATAAATCGCGAGTCAGTTTTCATTTTTAGCGAACTGCCCCTTTAAGACTGAGGGCATTAATATATAACTTTTCTTAAAGTTTAGAGAGAATGGAAGCGGATTGACGAGTGCTAAAGTTCTTTGTTCATAAAAGAAAGAGCAGAAGGATTTAATTAAACTTACTTGTCAAGGACAAAATACAAGTCAAAAGCGCCCTGACATGATCTCTCCTCCTCCACATCTTCTTCGGCTCTCGCGGATGGAAGCGTGAACAACAAAAGTCCAAAGAAAAATACGCCAAGACACATTTTTACTACCGAACGTGCCATTGTTTTCTTATTGCAAAATCATCAATCCTCAGTTCGGAAACGGCTATTTACATTATTCCCAATGTCGAGCCTTAAAAAAGAGCCTTTTCTGAGATCCTGAGGGAAGGATGCACACAAAGAAGCGGAGTTTAGCGGATGTTGACGCAGTCTTTACTCACACATCAGTCTGAAGTCCAAACGGGATGAACATGAATCAAAAGTGATGCTATTTCCAATGTGTACTGAATACAAAGCCGACGTCCAGGGTGGAAAAAAAACAAGTTAAAAAAACTCCAAGTGTCTGTTTAGCTTTCTTAACACTCGTCTGTTTGCTGTTTTGGGGAATTGTGAAAAACTTGTTGCTGCACGAAAAATCCACGTGTAAAAAAACAAGGCCAGATGTGTTTTGTTCAAGCGCTTGGCATTTGATGTAAATGTGCACAGCAAAGACTGAGTCGTTTGAGAAAAGAGACTAGGCTCAGAGCTGGCAGAAGAGGAGCTGGTGTCATATTTCTACCCATGAAGAAAAAAATGAGCCAGTTTCTTCTCCTGCTTCTTGAAGGTTTCCTCCCTTCCTTTGAATATGCAAAATGAATCATTTAGGGTATTTTTGGGGTCCTGTTTGCTATTGTGAAATTAAAAACATCAAAAATTGAATGAACTATTTTATTTTTACCATTTTCTAGGACTTTTATGCATGTGCCCACATTGTTTATAGTATAATATTGTCAACCATTATACTGTTTACAGTATTCACAACCCTTTGTTAATGAATGCTACAGCATACTGAAATATCAACTAGTGAACTGATAAAATAGTAGGCCTATAATATACCTATAGTTGTAGAAAACCACAGTATTGGGTCATTTATTAACTAGTAAACTGGTAAATAATAGTAATAAATAGAGCATTTATAAGAATTGTCGATTTAAAATACATTTTTTAGGATTCATTAATAAAATATTTACAATTTTTTAATTTCTTCCCAGTTTGCATCGTTACATCACCACTAGGAGGCATTATTTATACATATAAGCATAAATGGAATGTGTTTTATTTTATTTTATTTTATTTTATTTATTAAAGTAAAGAGGTAGATCAAATACAATACATAGAGACAAATAATACAAATAAATGAAAAAGTGCACAGAAATATACATAAAGACAAACAAATGCCAGGGTAACAAAATTAAACCAATGAAATAAAGTTACACATTAAAGAGACACTAAGGAAGAATATAAAGATGCAGTTTTTGTTGTTTTTGGATTAAAAGAGTGCTGGGTAGTTTCCCAATATTGGTCTAGGTCGATTTTGAATAGCTCAAAGAAAGGTTTAGAGCCACTAAACTTCTGTTTGTGAGTATGAAACTTAGCTAAAAGAACACACAAATTAATTATATACACTTTTTCCAAGTTTTCTTTAGAATAGTCAAACAATCCAAAGAAAATATCTTTAAAAGAAAAGGAAAAGTCACTCCTAATATAAGATTGAATAAACATCAGCAGATCTGACCAGAATCTCTCTGTGCAGGAGCACTGCCAGAACAAATGAATGAGTGACAAAAGGAGCAGTTCACATCAATGTCAGACTTATATTGCTGAAGACAGGTCTTAGCAGGAAAACATTTGTGACTTAATTTAAATGTTACTTCTTTTACTTTATTAGTAATCAGATACTTGTGAGGCAAAGTCCATACTTTCTCCCATGGAATATTTTCATCAGTGTTGTTCCAATAAGGTTTTACATAAGGGATTGTTATTATCTGTTTCTCCCTGCTTTAAAAAACTGCTTAAACCAGCCTAAGTTGGCTGGCTGCTTTTAGCTGGTCGACCAGCCTGGTTTTAGATAGGTTTTGGCCATTTCCAGGCTGGTTTCCAGCCATTTCCAGCCTGGAAAATGACCAGCTTAAACCAGCTAAAAGGACATAGCTGGTTTTGGCTGGTCAAGCTGGTTTTAGCTGGTCAACTCCCAGCCTGACCAGCTAAGACCAGGCTGGAAATGGCTGGAAACCAGCCTGGAAATGGCCAAAACCCCTCTAAAACCAGGCTGGTTAACCAGCTAAAACCAGCCAACCAGCTTAGGCTGGTTTGGGCTTTATTTTTCAGCAGGGCTGGAAGAGCCTTCTAACCTTACAGCTATTTTTGTTGGTCTGCTGAAAAACACACACACTTCCAACCACTGTGTCGATTAAATTCAGAGAGTGAGTGTATGGTCATGGGAGTATGACACCTTGCATTAGAACAAACATGTCAGAAGGGATGGAGTTTACAACAATGGCATATTCACTAGGAGTAGCAGGAATGTTAAACTTCTGTAAGAAATCTGAATAGTTATAAAGTCTGCCTTCTGAGTTAAAGAGCTGGCCAGCTAAAAGAAAGTTGTTTTTAAACCAATTTTCTAAATAAAGTGATTTATTTTTGTTAATAATGTCTTTATTATTCCATAAATAATATCTGTGTGGAGAAAAGTTATGCTTGTTTATTAGAGACCAGCTCAAGTGCATCTGCTTATGAAAATTGGAGAGTTTGACCGGGATCTTCAAAACATTATAATTACAAAGTGAAAGAAAATTCAGACCACTAACTTTAGAGAAAATAGTTAGGGCTAATATTCTAGAGTGAGAGGGGATTTTAAAGAAAGTTTTTGAGCCAATTCATTTTAAAGGTGTTGTAACGTAGTAAAATCTAGATAAAGATTCCATCCTCCCTATTATAAGGGGTTCATTACCGATTTCTTAATAAGGTTAGTTTTTCCAAACAAATTTATTTAACATGCTATCAATCCTTTTTAATGGATAAATGGAATGTGTCATGAGTGAGTCATTCATTGAATCATTGAACCGATTCTTTCAGAACATTCAAGACTCTGCGTTCAAAATAAATATCTGGCTACTAGTGATGCGCGGATGGCGGTTATATCCATGGGCGCTGCGGATAATCCGCTGGTCGAGTATTAAAAAAATACATAATGATTAATTTCGGGTGGGTCGCGGGTGGATGTTTAGTTATTAAAGGTTTTTTGCTTCGTATTTTTTAATCCCATTTGTTAAAGCAGAAATGGGGGCTAAACCGATCCGAGAGAAACTTAAAAAGGGAGAATTAAAAACAAAACAAATGGAAGGAGAGAAAGAAAAGTGCCGTGTGGGGGCGTTTTAGCAAAGGTTAATGAGGTTGAATCAAGTGCTGGGTATGTAATAGGTTATGCAACGGCTTTCTATTAAAGCCATAAGACCGGTAGCTACCTCAAATAAGAAAAATCATGTGTGTCAAAGTCAGACAAGAACTTTGAGTTCTTACATTCGTCAGGACAGCAAAAAAAACCCACTGGAAGTATAGCGGTAAAGTTGGTTTTATATTCGCACATTCGTTCATTTAGAAGTCTCTATATTGTTTATGCTATATTAGCATGCAAGTATGACTTCAAAACAACATTAACACTATCTAATTGACTGTGAACAATGTTGTACTTTGATAGTCATTGGCTGCTAATATGATTTCCCTATTTAGAACTTGCAAAGAATACTTTAATGAAATTATATTATTAAGGAGAAAGTCTGAATATCCGAATATAAAACCAACTTTACCTCTATACTGGAAGTTGATATACCAAGAAACGTAAGTATTTTACATTTTGTCAGTTTAGTGGCTAATTCGTTCAAATTCGTTGAGTTGAGTCGTACAAAAATGTACGATTTTAAAAAGGAGGCGTGGCACCCAACCCCGCCCCTAAACCCAACCGTCATTGGGTGATGAGCAAATCGCTCTAAATGGTACAAATTAGATCGTACAAATTCGTACAAATTAGCCACTAAATCAAAAAGTTACGAATTACCGTGAGATTGTGTTGGATACACAGTACACCCCTTCTGTGTTGTCTCTGGCAAGGGATGCACAGATTAGCTCACTGAATCTGCTGTTAATACCAAACGATCCAGGCTGACCTATCCTGACGCTTAAAACAAAGAATTAGAATTATTAAAGTGACGATCGGGTGCGGCTCGGTTGTGGATATATATATATATATATATATATATATATATATATCAGATAAAATTATATGTGTGGGCGGGTGGCGGGTGGATGATTAATATGAAGCCACGGATTCGGGTGACATTTCAGCTGATCCGCGCATCTCTACTGGCTACGTTCGAGAGATTCAGACATAACTTATATTATCTATATTAATTATATTGTTATCTATTATATATCAATATATTAAGAATTTCAACGTCTTTATCCCTGTCTCTTGTTTTTGTGAACAGATCGCGTGACGATCCGAACGAACAACTTGATGTTGTTTAAAGCCCGCCATCGAATGCCGTTTTCTCGTGTTGGTGACACACAAATGTTATGATAACAGATATGCTGAGGTAAGAACTAATATAAACAAAGAACATAAGCTAGGATTTTAAGTAGGCCTACATTTAGCTACTGTATGTCAAAAACTGAATAAGAGTAAATTATTTTCATGTCGTAATCGTTGAAGCTGCTTACTGAATCTTGAAGTAGCTTATTTGTGGATTTTGTACATATTTTACTGCCATGCTAGGCACTAGCCTAGTTTTTTGTATTAACCTTAATAGGCAAATATTTGACCAAAACATGACTGAAAACCTGACTTATTATGGAACACAAAGTTTTATACAGCAGTCAATATTTATTTTAAGTCAAATTTGACAAGGACTAGTAAACAATGTGTGAGGTATTGACATGTCATTACATTAAGCATCTGTTGTCAACAGGTGCTATAGTTGTAATTTTAGTGGATGTGCTTGAAAGTTGAAATGTTTTTACACATTGTTGGTTAAAGAAGATATGCTGCCATCTTCTGGTGTGTGTTGCTAATTTCTGAAAGAAATTAGGCCCAAAGTCGGTCCTGGATGACGGGTGTCCTGTATAGTTTAACTCCAACTTGCCTCAGCAGCTCGGTAAAGTTGGTTTTAGGTTTAATAATCGCCGGACATTTGCACACGCAGTTTTAAGGATCATCTGCGAATTACATCGACAGAACCAAAACGCACAGTAATGCAAAGCAGAAAAACAGTATTAAGTATTGAGATTCCAGTAAATGGTTAGGGGATTTACTTCAGATAACAAGTCTACTATACCTCAAACTATACGGTATATACAACGCAGAAAAAGGCAACATCTCTTTTCATAAACATACAGTACACAGCAGCTACAGAACTTAAATGTTACTTTCTCACATTTTCTTCTTCATGTATGTATCACACAAAAATAGAGGAAAAATATTTACAGTATTTCACCTGATAAGGTAAGAGAAATGTAAGCTCCTCAATGTGTGCTCACATTGCTAGAGACTAAACTGACTTACTACAGGAGAGATTTTCCCAATATTTCCATTAACATATGTACAGTACACAAAAACTTTAGAAAAATTCTAATTCAACCAACAGTAATTTCTCACTATAAATACTCTAAACATCAGAGTTTGTCCATATTTCCATCATTATTTGTACAGTACAAAAATATTGAAGAAAAATACAGTAATTCATCCTACTGTGATTTTTTTCTTTTTAATGTGTGTAGCACAACCCCAGAAGCCAAAATGGCTTACTACAAGTGAGATTTATTTATATTTTCATTCATATAAATATACAGTATGCAAATAGTTAGGAAAAACATTTACAATAAAACACCCTACTGTACTTCTATAACTTTAAAGGGTGTAGTGCATTCACAGCGGCCTGACTTACTGGTGAGATTTTGCCCTTAATTTCAATCATATTTGTGCAGTACACAAATTTTCTTAAAAAAATACTTACAGTAAATCACCCTACTGTACTTTTATGGTTTTAAAGGGTGTAGTAGATTTCACCCATATTTTCATTCATATTTGTACAGAACACAAATATTCATAAAAAATATTTACGGTAAATCACCCTACTGTACTTTTATGGTTTTAAAGGGTGTAGTTCATTCGCATAGGCCAGACTGACTTACTACAGGTGATATTTTGTCAATACCACCCTTACTGTACATACAGTAGTCAAATAGATAAATAAAAACACTACTGTACTTCACCAAAGATTACTATTCATATTTTGAACGTTGTAGTAACTTCATGGAGACCAGACCAACTTACTACAGGCGATATTTAGTCAAAACCACCCTTACTGTACATACAGTAGTCAAATAGATAAATAAAAACACTACTGTACTTCACCAAAGACTATTATTCATATTTTGAAGGTTGTAGTAACTTCTTGGAGACCAGACCAACTTACTACAGGCGATATTTAGTCAAAAACACCCTTACTGTACATACAGTAGGCAAATAGATAAATAAAAACACTACTGTACTTCACCAAATAATTTTATTCATAATTTGAAGGTTGTAGTAACTTCATGGAGACCACACCAACTTACTACAGGCGATATTTTGTCAAAACCACCCTTACTGTACATACAGTAGTCAAATATATGAATAAAAACACTACTGTACTTCACCAAAGATTATTATTCTTATTTTGAAGGTTGTAGTAACTTCATGGAGACCAGACCAACTTACTACAGTCGATATGTTGTCAAAACCACCCTTACTGTACATACAGTAGTCAAATAGATAAATAAAAACACTACTGTACTTCACCAAAGATTATTATTCATAATTTTTAGGTTGTAGTAACTTCATGGAGACCAGACCAACTTACTACAGGCGATATTTTGTCAAAACCACCCTTACTGTACATACAGTAGTCAAATAGATAAATAAAAACACTACTGTACTTCACCAAAGACTATTATTCATATTTTGAAGGTTGTAGTAACTTCTTGGAGACCAGACCAACTTACTACAGGCAATATTTAATCAAAACCACCCTTACTGTACATACTGTAGTCAACAAGATAAATAAAAACACTACTGTACTTCACCAAAGATTATTATTCATATTTTGAAGGTTGTAGTAACTTCATGGAGACCAGACCGACTTACTACAGGCAATATTTAATCAAAACCACCCTTACTGTACATACAGTAGGCAAATAGATAAATAAAAACACTACTGTACTTCACCAAAGACTAATATTTATATTTTGAAGGTTGTAGTAACTTCATAGAGACCAGACCAACTTACTACAGGCAATATTTTGTCAAAACCACCCTTACTGTACATACAGTAGTCAAATATATAAATAAAAACACTGCTGTAATTCACCAAAGATTATTATTCATATTTTAAAGGTTGTAGTAACTTCATGAAGACCAGACCAACTTACTACAGGCGATATTTTGTCAAAACCACCCTTACTGTACATACAGTAGTCAAATATATAAATAAAAACACTACTGTACTTCACCAAAGACTATTATTCATATTTTAAAGGTTGTAGTAACTTCATGAAGACCAGACCAACTTACTACAGGCGATATTTTGTCAAAACCACCCTTACTGTACATACAGTAGTCAAATAGATAAATAAAAACACTACTGTACTTCACCAAAAATTATTATTCATAATTTTTAGGTTGTAGTAACTTCTTGGAGACCAGACCAACTTACTACAGGCGATATTTTGTCAAAACCACCCTTACTGTACATACAGTAGGCAAATAGATTAATAAAAACACTACTGTACTTCACCAAAGACTAATATTTATATTTTGAAGGTTGTAGTAACTTCATAGAGACCAGACCAACTTACTACATCCAATATTTTGTCAAAACCACCCTTACTGTACATACAGTAGGCAAATAGATAAATAAAAACACTACTGTACTTCACCAAAGATTATTATTCATATTTTGAAGGTTGTAGTAACTTCTTGGAGACCAGACAAACTTACTACAGGCGATATGTTGTCAAAACCACCCTTACTGTACATACAGTAGGCAAATAGATAAATAAAAACACTACTGTACTTCACCAAAGACTATTATTCATATTATTTAGGTTGTAGTAACTTCTTGAAGACCAGAACAACTTACTACAAGTGATATTTAGTCAAAACCACCCTTACTGTACATACAGTAGTCAAATAGATAAATAAAAACACTACTGTACTTCACCAAATAATTTTATTCATAATTTGAAGGTTGTAGTAACTTCATGAAGACCAGACCAACTTACTACAGGTGATATTTAATCAAAACCACCCTTACTGTACATACAGTAGTCAAATAGATAAATAAAAACACTACTGTACTTCACCAAAGATTTTTATTCATGATTTAAAGGTTGTAGTAACTTCTTGGAGACCAGACCAACTTACTACGGGCAATATTTTGTCAAAACCACCCTTACTGTACATACAGTAGTCAAATAGATAAATAAAAACACTACTGTACTTCACCAAAGATTATTATTCATATTTTGAAGGTTGTAGTAACTTCATGGAGACCAGACCAACCTACTACAGTCGATATTTAATCAAAACCACCCTTACTGTACATACAGTAGTCAAATAGATAAATTAAAACACTACTGTACTTCACCAAAGATTATTATTCATATTTTAAAGGTTGTAGTAACTTCTTGGAGACCAGACCAACTTACTACAGGCGATATTTAATCAAAACCACCCTTACTGTACATACAGTTTCCAAATAGATAAATAAAAACACTACTGTACTTCACCAAAGATTATTATTCATATTTTGAAGGTTGTAGTAACTTCATGGAGACCAGACCAACCTACTACAGTCGATATTTAATCAAAACCACCCTTACTGTACATACAGTAGTCAAATAGATAAATAAAAACACTACTGTACTTCACCAAAGATTATTATTCATTTTTTGAAGGTTGTAGTAACTTCATGGAGACCAGACCAACTTACTACAGGTGATATTTTGTCAAAACCACCCTTACTGTACATACAGTAGTCAAATAGATAAATAAAAACACTACTGTACTTCACCAAAGACTATTATTTATATTTTGAAGGTTGTAGTAACTTCATAGAGACCAGACCAACTTACTACAGGCAATATTTAGTCACAACCACCCTTACTGTACATACAGTAGTCAAATATATAAATAAAAACACTACTGTACTTCACCAAAGATTATTATTCATAATTTTTAGGTTGTAGTAACTTCTTGGAGACCAGACCAACTTACTACAGGCAATATTTAATCAAAACCACCCTTACTGTACATACAGTAGGCAAATAGATAAATAAAAACACTATTGTACTTCACCAAAGACTATTATTCATATTTTGAAGGTTGTAGTAACTTCTTGGAGACCAGACCAACTTACTACGGGCAATATTTTGTCAAAACCACCCTTACTGTACATACAGTAGTCAAATAGATAAATAAAAACACTACTGTACTTCACCAAAGATTATTATTCATATTTTGAAGGTTGTAGTAACTTCTTGAAGACCAGACCAACTTACTACAGGCGATATTTAGTCAAAACCACCCTTACTGTACATACAGTAGTCAAATAGATAAATAAAAACACTATTGTACTTCACCAAAGACTATTATTCATATTTTGAAGGTTGTAGTAACTTCATGGAGACCAGACCAACTTACTACAGGCGATATTTTGTCAAAACCTCCCTTACTGTACATACAGTAGTCAAATAGATAAATAAAAACACTACTGTACTTCACCAAAGATTATTATTCATATTTTGAAGGTTGTAGTAACTTCTTGAAGACCAGACCAACTTACTACAGGCGATATTTTGTCAAAACCACCCTTACTGTATATACAGTAGTCAAGTAGATAAATAAAAACACTACTGTACTTCACCAAAGATTATTATTCATATTTTGAAGGTTGTAGTAACTTCATGGAGACCAGACCAACTTACTACAGGCGATATTTTGTCAAAACCTCCCTTACTGTACATACAGTAGCCAAATAGATAAATAAAAACACTACTGTACTTCACCAAAGATTATTATTCATATTTTGAAGGTTGTAGTAACTTCTTGAAGACCAGACCAACTTACTACAGGCGATATTTTGTCAAAACCACCCTTACTGTACATACAGTAGTCAAATAGATAAATAAAAACACTACTGTACTTCACCAAAGATTATTATTCATATTTTGAAGGTTGTAGTAACTTCTTGAAGACCAGACCAACTTACTACAGGCGATATTTTGTCAAAACCACCCTTACTGTACATACAGTAGTCAAATAGATAAATAAAAACACTACTGTACTTCACCAAAGATTATTATTCATATTTTGAAGGTTGTAGTAACTTCATGGAGACCAGACCAACTTACTACAGGCGATATTTTGTCAAAACCTCCCTTACTGTACATACAGTAGTCAAATAGATAAATAAAAACACTACTGTACTTCACCAAAGATTATTATTCATATTTTGAAGGTTGTAGTAACTTCTTGAAGACCAGACCAACTTACTACAGGCGATATTGTGTCAAAACCACCCTTACTGTACATACAGTAGTCAAATAGATAAATAAAAACACTACTGTACTTCACCAAAGATTATTATTCATAATTTTTAGGTTGTAGTAACTTCTTGGAGACCAGACCAACTTACTACAGGCGATATTTTGTCAAAACCTCCCTTACTGTACATACAGTAGTCAAATAGATAAATAAAAACACTACTGTACTTCACCAAAGATTATTATTCATATTTTGAAGGTTGTAGTAACTTCTTGAAGACCAGACCAACTTACTACAGGCGATATTTAGTCAAAACCACCCTTACTGTACATACAGTAGTCAAATAGATAAATAAAAACACTACTGTACCTCACCAAAGATTATTATTCATATTTTGAAGGTTGTAGTAACTTCATGAAGACCAGACCAACTTACTACAGTCGATATTTTGTCAAAACCACCCTTACTGTACATACAATAGTCAAATAGATAAATAAAAACACTACTGTACTTCACCAAAGACTATTATTCATATGAAAATATGGGTAAAATCTCACCTGTAGTAAGTCAGTGAGGCCTCTGTGAATGTATTACACCCTTTATTGATTTATTGTAAATATTTTTCTAACTATTTGCATACTGTATATTTATATGAATGAAAATATGGATAAATCTCACTTGTAGTAAGCCATATTGGTTTCTGGGGTTGTGCTACACACTTTACAATAAACAAATAATAATGGAAATATGGACAAACTCTGATCTTTAGAGTATTTAGAGTGAGAGTGTATTTACAGTCAGAGAAATACTTTGGGCCTCGGATCTGTCTCGCTCTATGGCGGTCACGGTGGTAACGGAGACATTAAGGGGGAACATTAATCAAGCAGACATTAAGGAGGAAGACAAACGCATCTTCCTTGATGCTCCCATTTTGCCCGCTGGTTTGTTTGGCGACTCGGTTGATAGAGTCGCCAAATCGTTTGAGCGGGCAAAAAAGAGGTCGGGCTCCTACGAGAGTTTCCTTTGCCCGAAAGTATCCCATTGTGTCTCCTTATAGAGACGCAGCGTAGAGTTCCCTGGAGGGAATTGCAGGACTCCGGCCCTCCAGGACCGAGTTTGGGCACCCCTGTGTTAGGCTATTATTTTTTTTATAATGACTGTATATTGGTGACTCTTACCAAATATACAAGGTTTTTGCTTATGTGTTTTCTGAGGGAGTGTGTTTGTGTTATACTGTATGTTGACACTGTAAGCGGTTTATTTTAAGTAGAGCTAAATAACCTGATCAAAATAATCTGGAAAAGTGGATTTCCAGACTCATAAGTATGTCTGGAATTGGTTTATGTTTGTTAAATCAATTCTAGCTTGGTTGTAAGGAATTTCGTTTTAATCTTTAAAACACACCATTGCAATTAGAACAGTTACCATGTGGAATTTATTAATCATCATGATTTGGTTTCTGTATAACTCCACAGTCTCACAGTTTTCCCAAAAATATGTACTGCAAAACTTCAAGTTACATTTGAAACAAACTTGTTGATATGCATGTACAGTACAGATAAGCATAAACAAGTTTTAATGTGCATAAAGAATAGTTCCCAACACATATATCAAGTTCAGAACAGGCCTATTCTGAAATATCACTTTGAGAAAATTAATTGTTCTCCTTTACTGACTGTGTTTCAGAGATTGCATACTTTAGATTGAACACATTAGAAATAATAGAGAAAAAGAACAGAAGGCTTGACTCTGTTCTTTCTTCTAAACATTACCTTATTGGTCTACACATATTATAACAGCATCTTCACAATATGCCATCAATCTAAATTCACTATATCATTTGGCTTCCATTCCAGACCCAGATGAACAAATTATTTTTGGCCGGAAAAATGCTTGTTAAGCATGCCCTTTGCTGTGTCGAGGGCGGCACCAGCGGGCACTGGGATATGAGGAGCAATGCCAGCACCCTCCCAAGACGGACCCTGAGCAGTGTCTGAATGGCTGATTGGAATAGAAAGGAAGATGTCGCTTTCACCCACAGCGAAGGTTTCCGGAGGTTGACAGCCACCATGGGTCGTCTCGCCAATAATCATTGCACGTCCCAACCTCTTCATGATAAAAACAAACTCTTCAGCGGCACCAGCGGTCACACCACTGGTGAGGATTACCACACTTTTTTTGCTGCCATATCTCCTGCCTAGAAAAAGTGGAATTTAATGCATAATTTTGTGATATGAAATATATCTACAACAATATGCAATGTTGGGTCAAATATGGATAAAACCAACCATTGGGTTAAAAGTGTAATCGAAATCTACTTGGAAAAAAATCAACCCAACATTGGTTTATAACAACATTATTATAGTCAACATTTGAAGTGGATAAACATACAGTATAGCCATATCTGCTTCTTAGATAAAGTAGATATTATTGTACAATTTTGTGATATGAATATGCTGGGTTGTTGTAACCCAACGTTGGGTCAAATATGGACAAACCCTACCATTGAGTTAAAAAAGTTTATTGAAATCTACTTGGAAAAAAAAATCAACCCAAAATTGGATTATGACATTATTATAGTCAACATTTGAAGTGGATAAATATATATACTGGCGTATCTCCTACCTAGAAAGAGTAGATTTTAATGAATCATTCTGTGATATGACATGTGCAATGCAATATATGCATTCTAAAAACGCTGGTTTGTTGTAACTCAACATTGAGTCAAATATGGACAAACCCAACTATTGGGTTAAAAGTTAATTGAAATCTACTTTAAAAAACTTTTATCAACATTGGTTTATGTCAACATTATTATAGTCAACATTTGAAGTGGATGAACACACAGTATATATAGCCATATCTCCTGCCTAGATAAAGTACAATTTAATGTATAACTTTGTGATATGAAATATATCTATATAAATATACAACACAATCTATACACTTAAAAAAAAAATGCTGGGATGATGTAACCCAACGTTGGGTCAAATATAGACCAGCCCAACCATTGTGTTAAAAGTTAATTGAAATCTAAATGAAAAAAATCAACCCAACATTGCTTTATGGCAACATTATTATAGTCAACATTTGAAGTGGATAAACATACAGTATAGCCATATCTGCTTCTTAGATAAAGTAGATTTTAATGTACAATTTTGTGATATGAATATGCTGGGTTGTTGTAACCCAACGTTGGGTCAAATATGGACAACCCTACCATTGAGTTAAAAAAGTTTATTGAAATCTACTTGGAAAAAAAAATCAACCCAAAATTGGATTATGACATTATTATAGTCAACATTTGAAGTGGATAAATATATATACTGGCGTATCTCCTACCTAGAAAGAGTAGATTTTAATGAATCATTCTGTGATATGACATATGCAATGCAATATATGCATTCTAAAAACGCTGGTTTGTTGTAACTCAACATTGAGTCAAATATGGACAAACCCAACTATTGGGTTAAAAGTTAATTGAAATCTAATTTAAAAAACTTTTATCAACATTGGTTTATGACAACATTATTATAGTCAACATTTGAAGTAGATAAACTAGAATTTAATGTAGAATTTAATGTATAACTTTGTGATATGAATATGCTGGGTTGTTGTAACCCAACGTTGGGTCAAATATGGACAAACCTACCATTGAGTTAAAAAAGTTTATTGAAATCTACTTGGAAAAAAAATCTACCCAAAATTGGATTATGACATCATCCTTATGATGATTTTAATGAATCATTCTGTGATATGACGTATATACAGTTGCAATCAGATTTATTAGCCCCCCTGTTAATTTTTTTCCCCAATTTCTGTTTAACGGAGAGCAGATTTTTTCAACACATTTCTAAACATAATAGTTTTAATAACTCATTTCTAATAACTGATTTATTTTATCTTTGCCATGATGACAGTAAATAATATTTGACTAGATATTTTTCTAAACACTTCTATACAGCTTAAAGTGACATTTAAAGGCTTAACTAGGTTAATTAGGTTAACTAGGCAGTATAGGGTAATTAGACAAGTTATTGTATAACGATGGTTTGTTCTGTAGACCATTGAAAACAAATATAGCTTAAAAGGGCTAATGATTTTGACCTTAAAATGTTTTTTAAAAAATTAAAAATTGCTTTTATTTTAGCCGAAATAAAACAAATAAGACTTTCTCCAGAAGAAAAAATATTATAGGAAATACTGTAAAAAATTTCCTTGCTCTGTTAAACATCATATGGGAAATATTTAAAAAATAAAACAAAATTCAAAGGGGGTTTAATAATTCTGATTGCAACTGTATATATAATCATATGCATCGGAATATATGCATTCTAAAAATGCTGGCTTGTTGTAACACAACGTTGAGTCAAATATGGACAAACCCAACTATTGGGTTAAAAGTTACTTGAAATCTACTTTGAAAAAAAAATCAACCCAACATTGGTTTATGACAACATTATTATGGTCAACATTTGAAGTGGATAAACATATAGTCATTCCATAGTTAATAAATGATAAATGGACAAAATTCTGAATAATAATAATTATACAGATATTGATATTGTATGTTATTATCATAATGGTCACACTTTACAATAAGGTTCATTAGTTAATGCATTTACTAACATGAACAAACAATGAACAATACATTTACTACAACATTTGTTCATGTTAGTTAACGTTAGTTAATGAAAATACAGTTGTTCATTGTTAGTTCATGTTAATTCACGGTGCATTAACTAATGTTAACAAGCATGGACTTGGATGTTAATAATGCATTAGTGAATGTTGAATTATGATTAATAAATGCTGTACAAGTGTTGTTCATGTTAGTAAATGCATTAACTAATGAACCTTATTGTAAAGTGTTACCATAATAATATTATCATTGTTTAATACACATTTTGGTTTTGGACAACTTTGATATAAAGTTTTAATACACTTTAAATGTCTAATGTTTAAATTATGGACATTTTTTTTGTAGGTAGAGTAGAGATCAAACAAGCCAGAACTATTTTTAAATTGGTCTACATAATGAGTGAAATGATAAAAGAACACAGTAATAATGTACCTGTGAGTTGTTCAAGGGTCAGAAGATCTCGTGAGGTATTGGAGGGTCTGTCGTAGATGTGGTCTAAAACAATCTGCTTGTCAGCATCAAAGAAGTAGGAGCAAAAGCCAGCAATGGAGGAGGCATGCCCACCAATATTATTTCTAGAAATTAAAATATCAGTTGTCAGATCAAATTACAGTTAATAGTGGACTAGTTGGAAGAGTAGAGTGACAAATAATTGAATAATCACCTCAAATCAATGATCAGTGCGTCAGTGTCGACCACTTTGTTCCAGACATGTTCCACTATGATCTGAGCAATGGTCGCAACATGCTCAAAATCCCCAAACATGTCAAAGCGAAGGTAGCCAATGTTGTTTTCAAAAACATCAGTTTGGAAGGAACTTTTGATGAGCGCAATGAACATCTCGGGTGTGGGATTCTGGAAGTTAAAGGAACATTGTCGATTATAATTTTGTCTCAAAACCCAAAGTTTCTTATAAAATGCATGAAAGGATATCTTACCATTGGAGGAAGTGCAGGGATATTGCTGGTGGTCTTCAGACACTTATCCTCCGACAGTTTTAGGAGATCCTCGGAGAGTTTTTGTTCCAAGTCTTCTTTAGTGGAGATCAGGTTGTATTCTCCACTGGCCACAACAGCTTCCAGCTTCTCAGCGACATGTTCCCCGATGCTCAGAAATGCATAGTTGTCTGCAATCAGCGTGGCAGCTGCCTGAGCCAATGCTGGAATTTCTGCACGAAGTTTAATGATTGCAATTGCAGCGTCAAGGGCATCTTCTGCAGCAACATCGACATCTGGAGCAACTCCATTGATTTCCCAGCTTTTACCAGTGATGGGGTTGATAGACTTGGCAACAGGCACAGTCACATAGAAGTCAGTATCGGCCACCTTCATTTTGTTCATTTTCACAGTTCCCCCAGCAGTGTTCTCCCCAACGATGGTAGCCCTTTTAAGGTTTTTAAGGCAATACGCAACATCTTCCGCGATCCCAAGAGTGTCCTTGCTTGTTAGGATGATCAGTGGTTTGGAGGTGCCGTACCTCTTTCCCAACAAGGTTGGCATTGACCACAGCTCTATAGTGAGATCAGCAGTACGATCGTACACAGAATCGATATGAATCAGAGGCTCAGGATCGCTGAAGTAGGACACAATGTATGGAATTCCAGATAGCTCACCGGTGACTGTACTGCGGAAGTCTAGAATCATGGCAGAGGTCGGGAGGATTTTATCCCAGATGTACTCTAGCAAAAGAGGTCCAACCTTCTGAGCCATCTCCTCCCCAATGATGTGCTGAATCTTCAGGTAGCCAATGTTGCCTTCAAGGATCTCCACTTTGACTGTGCCTTTGATCATTGCGGCCAGATGCTCCAGAGGGATGTCGGGCATGGCTGGAGGAGCCGCAAGAATCAAATCTGGCTCGTATGTGACTTTCACTCTGGAATCGCTGATTGTTTTTTTAACCCCATCGGTCAGAACGTTGGCAAGCATGGCAGGATCTGAAATACTGAGGATCTCTGTGTTACTGCTTGCAGCATCTATGGCTTCTTCCATCCCGGTGAGTTTTTCTGGAGAGCAGTAGTTGTCCATGAATATTTTTGCCATGTCCACAATAAGTGTGGGAGAGAAGTTACAGTGAGCCACATTACTGAAGAACAGCAACGACACTAGTAGAACTAGAGCTTGAGCCATTTTGGTCGGTTTCTGATTCCTGCTATTACAGCGGAGCTGAACTCTCCCTCTGAAGAGAGGTTTGCCAACTGAGTCTGCTTCGACCGTCAGGTTTCTGTTAACACATGCATAAGAAGCTTTTGCTCACAATAAAACCTTAATCTCATTAGCCAAAGTTCTCTAGTCAGACAATAACAAGCTAAAAATGTATGTTACACATTATATGTTAAAATGTTGTACTTCATGAACATATATTTTGTGCATTTAGAAAAAAATGTCTTTTGTAATGGTTTGATTTTTTTATAGACCATTTTGAGGGATGTAAACAAAAACAATAGTCTCAACGTATTTCCTGTTTTACATTTTTTAATTCCATAGCTTCAGAGAATCCAGAAAGACACACATATTGATAAATAATGTTATGATAGCTGTTTTAACATGAAGTTATGATTGAATTGCCTCCTGTTAAAGTTATGAAACAGTTTGATAACAAGCAGGAAATGTCAATGGGCCAGTGACATGACCACATTGAAATGGTGTATAGTTTATATCTGCCAACACTCCCGTTTTTCCCGGGTGTCTCCCGTATTTCAGACCCATCTCCTGGCACCCTCCAATTTTGTTATTTCTCCTGGAAAACTCCCATAATTTTACCCATCCCCCAACCATCCACCCCACCCCCCACCCTGGCCCTCAGCATTTTGGTTCGGTCTGTGAAACCCCTGGGTCGCCAAAATTGGTATAGGATCTGATTGCAGCGACTGCCCAAAACACGCTTCATAGTACAGTTATTGACATCACAGTACACAATACCCGGTTCTCAACAGTGTTATTCAGACATCTAACCCCCCTTTCTCCAGGGCTTTCAGCGACAAATGTTGGCAGGTATGGTTTATGATGTAGAGAAAATAAAATGCATGTGTATAAAATAAACTTTTGTTTTATTTTAAGTGACTACAGCAGAAATATTTACAAATAATTTTGGTTATGGAGTATGGAATTTTGGTTATAGCTGTTAAAAATATAAATAATGAGTCCACTCTGCACTATTTTCCTGAATTTTTCTTTTGCTGTTTTGCGGCTATTATTTTCTGTGCAACATTAAGTGCATCACTTGCTTGAGCTACTATATGTGGTTCAACTCCTGAAATGCTCCATGGTTTTCCAGTAACTGCATTCAGAACTGCCTGGTTGGGAATGGAAGCATAAAGGATGCTATTCCCAATTTGGTAAGTTCCACTCGAGAGGGCACCTCCGATTGTGGGCTCTCCAATTACAGTGGCCCTTTTCAGCTCTTTCATCGTTCTAGTAAATGTCTCAGCGGCTGATCCCGTTATGTGACTTGTCAAAATATAAACATCTTTCTGAGAGCTGTACTTCTGTCCTAGCACATCTGGAAGAGTCGTAACTTTGGTCACAGTTGCTGTAGAGCGATCAAAAATGCTGTAAATGTGTGTCAGCGGTTGTGCATCCAAAAAATAGGTGCAAAGTAGTGGAATAGCTGTAGAGTATCCGCCGGTGTTATATCTCATGTCAATTATGAGCATGTCTGTGTTCACCAGCTTGTTCCATATGACTTTGTGGAACTCTGGATTAATTGCTTGCAGAACCTTTATGTCTTCCATCATGTCGAATCTCAAATAGCCAATATTTCCCGACATCACATCTACTTTGAACAAGGCATCAATGACAAACCCTGCCTCTTCAGGGGAAGGGATTTTAGGAGTATCATGAGTTTCCGGCTCAGTTTCACAGTAAAAAATATGCAGTCTCTGATCACCCGAGGTCTCTTGGAGATCTGAAGTGAGCTGAGATGCAAGAGATTCATAGTCAACAACAGAGCAGTACAGTCCCTGAGTTAGTTTAGACTGTAACAGCCTACTTACTTTAGCTGCAACCTCAGGCACACTGTAATGTTTTTCCAAGAGATCTCCAGCTTCTTGCACCAATTCCTGAATATTCTTATGAAATGCAATGATTTCATGAGCTCGCTCGAGTGCTTCTTCAGCAAGCACGATGGCGTCAGGAACAACGCCGCCTCCAAGCCAGCATTCCCCATTTATATCAATGAAATTTATGACAGGGACTGTAATGGCAAGGCTTGTTTGTTCAACCTGAAAAGTCTTGGAGTGTAGGAGCATTCCTGAGGTGATTTCCCCAATAACGGTTCCTCTGTGCAAGGACTGCATTAGGTAAGCAAACTCCTCTCCTGCTTCTGCTGTGTAATAGCTTGTTAAAACATAAACACTCTTTGTGGAACCATAGGAAGGTCCACTGATGTTATTGAGGGTGTGAAAGTCGATGGTCGTGTTTTTGATGCTGTCGTAAATTGAAAAGAGGTAGGTACTTGATGATGTGTCGAACATGTAGGAAAGCAAACTCGGCAAGGCCTCGGTGGGTCCACCAGTGTTATAGCGCAGATCAATAATAAGATTCTCTGTCTCTTTGACTGGTTGCCAGATTTTCTTTTTGATTCGATCTTCCAGTCCTAACAAAACCGCAGGTGTAGGGAACCTGTCAAAGCGCAGATATCCATTGTTTCCGGAAATTATTTCTAACTTGAATAATGGATCAGTGAGATCATCCAAAGATGTACGATCTTCAGAAGATGCATCATTGTCTGTCAATCCTTTAATAAGCAACCGAGGGTCTTCAAAGACTGACTGAAGCTCATGATTAAGTTTTCCCGCCAAATCCTCCTCAGAGACCACTGTGAAAAAGTCTGCTTTGGCGAGTTGATTTAGCAAAGCTGGGATTTTATCTTTAAATGAATAATATCGTTTAATTATATCAGACACTCTTCTAACAGCTTTTGGTATTGTCTTCCTCACAGAAATGAGAGATTTAGCTTTAGCAATGCCTTCCTTTGGGTTGACGGTGACTGATGGAGACACTCCGCTCACCTCCCAGCTTTGTCCCGTAACAGGGTTCACAGATCTAGCAACAGGGACTGTAATATAAAACCCAGAGTCCCCGATCTTTAACTTATCAACCCTAACTGACCCCCCAGCTGACCTTTCTCCAATAATCACAGCTCGCTTTAGATGTTTCAAGATATAAGCAACGGCTTCAGCAGCACCAATCGTGCGCTTGCTGATTAAAACAATCACTTCCCTTCGTTTCCCAAATCGCTCCCCCAGGAGAGTCGGCATTGTCCATATTTCCTTTGTAATATTAGTGGGTCTCTCATAAATTGTGTCGATATGCAGTGGATCAGAATCTGAAAAATAGGACACAATATATGGCAGACCGGAAAACTCTCCTGCCGTGCTGAAGCGCAAATCAAAGATCATCGCTGACGTATGTGCAACCTTCTTCCAGATGTTATCGTGAAGGAGGCGTCCCAGTTTTACCACAGTCTCCTGACCTATAATCCGGTCAATCCTCAGGTAACCGATATTATTATCCATCACCTCCAGTTTAACAGTACTCCTGATTAGCCGTATCAGCTGTTCAGTAGGCAGCGAGTGCAATGCAGGTGGCGTGATCGGAGTATAATTAGGCTCGTAAGACACGGTCAGTCTGGGGTCATTGAGTGCACCTTGAACGCCAGCAGTCAGTACAGATGCCAGTGTTTTCCGATCAGAGATGTGAAGGATCTCTCCGCTGTTTATAGCTTGTTGGATTGCCTCCTGCATCCCAATGAGATTCTCCGGGAAGCAGTAGTTGTCGAGCAGAATTTTAGCCATATCCAAAACAAGTGCAGACTGAAATGAAGCATTGACAAGCAGAACCCGATAGGTGACTAGGATAAACACAAAAACTCCTGCCATCTTTTGTGCAAGCCAGAGGTTTTCTCCATTCGTTTTGGTGAAGAGAGCTTTGATAGATGCGACCGGGATTTTGACAACAACAACCACATAAGAGGCTTTAGCTCTAAATAAACCTTTAATCGCATTATCTTGAGCGCACAATCACAGATAAAATCAATAACTAAAAACGTCGAAGGGGATTTAAAACACACCAGATGACTTAAAGGGACAGCTCACTCAAAATACAATTTGTTCAGTAATTCACTTACATCTGTGAAACACAGAAAGGGAATTTGGAAGATGCCTTAGGGGTGTTTTTTTGAGACATTTTGACCATACTGAAAGGAATACATTGACCTTCATTATATGGACAGATACAGTTGCAATATTATTTAAAAGATACACACGTGCTTAGAGAAAAATTTATTCCCATTAATGAAAACTATGTGCTATTATTGAAAATTTCATCCTTTAAAGTATTTTAATTAAAAACCCATATACATTTATTTGTTCTCCTGAACACAAAGGAAGATATTTGGAAGAATGTGAAACCAGAGATCTCGCCATGCATTTACTCTCTTTTTATTTATTTATTTTATTATTTTTTATTAATGATGGGAGTAAATGGGTGGTGAGGTCTGTTTGGTAATCAAATATCTTCCCTTGTTTTCAGCAGAACAATAAATGTATAGGGATTTGGAACAACTTGAAGGCAGAATTTTCATTTTTTTTTGTAGTTTGTTTGGTTTTAATACACTCTAAAAATGCTATGGGTTGTCGTAACCCAACATTGGGTCAAATGTGGACAAACCCAACCATTTGGGTAAAATAAATAATTTTAAAGCGATTTTTCCATGCATTTACTCTCTTTTTAGGTATGTCACGGTTGTGGATCTGTCTGTTTCTCTTGTATGTGTGTGTGGGGGTGTGGATGTGTTTGTTTGGGTGCACCTTCACCGCGTGGCTGTGTGTGTTTACATGTCGTCAGCTGGGCGGTCATGTGCTTTGCTGTTGCTCAGCATCGCTCAGCTGTTAGTGAACAACAGGTGCAGCGCGTTACCGTGCGCCTTTATCTGTTCAGTGTTTGTATCTCATGTTGTCAGTTCGTTGTTGTTCACGTCTGTGTCTGTTCCCAGTTAGGCTTCTCTCGCTGAATCCGCTGGTGGTGAGTCATCATAGAGTCTGTTGCTTTTGGACTTGTCAAGCACGGCTTGGTTTCATTGAAGTTGTTGCCGCTGTTTGCACTGATGACACTCACAAGAGATTCACTTTGCTTTGCTGCTCTGAAGAACTATTACCGCTGTTAATCGTTGTCGATTTCCTTGAGAGATGCATCATTGCTCTACCCTATCCCTCAGTATCTGGTGAGACCTATACCAGCTGTTATTTCCTGTTATCCCTGCTAATAAATCAACTTTCATTCACTTGCGTTTGGGTCTCCTGCGTATCAGTGACAGATTGGTGCATGGACATGAAACACACACAGCCACGCGGTGAAGGTGCACCCAAACAAACACACCCACACAAACACATACTAGAGAAACAGACAGATCCACAACCCTGACAAGATATTTAATTATTATTTGGTATTTATTTTTCCAACTATGGGAGTAAATGAGTGGTGAGATCTGTTTTGTAATCAAATATCTTCCCTTGTTTTCAGCAGAACAAATAAATCTTTATGAATTCACTCACAACCTGAAGGCAAAATGTAATTTCTTATAGTTTATTTAGTCTGTTTTATTACACTTTGAAAAATGCTATGGGTTGTCGTAACCCAACATTGGGTCAAATGTGGACAAACCCAACCATTTGGGTAAAATAAATAATTTTAAAGAGATTTCTCCATGCATTTACTCTCTTATTTATTTAATTATTATTTAGTATTTATTTTTCCAACTATGGGAGTAAATGGGTGGTGAGATCTGTTTGGTAATCAGACATCTTCCCTTGTTTTCAGCAGAACAATAAATGAATATGGATTTACAACGGCCTGAGGGCAGAATTTAATCTTTTATAGTTTATTTAGTCTGTTTTAATACACTCTAAAAATGCTATGGGTTGTCGTAACCCAACATTGGGTCAAATGTGGACCTACCCATCCATTGGGGTAAAATAATTAATTTTAAAGAGATTTCTCCATGCATTTACTCTAATTTTTATGTGTTTAATTATTATTTAGTATTTATTTTTCCAACTATGGGAGTAAATGGGTGGTGAGATCTGTTTGGTAACCAAATAATGTATCTTCCCTTGTTTTCAGAAGAACAATAAATGCTTATGGATTCGCAACATCCTGAAGGCTGAAATGAATTTCTTATAGTTTATTTAATGTGTGTTTTAATACACTCTAAATATGCTATGGGTTGTTGTAACCCAATTTCAGGTCAAATATGAACAAACCCAACCATTGCTGTAAAATAATTAATTTTAAAGAGATTTCTCCATCCATTTATTCTCTTTTTATGTGTTTAATTATTATTTATTATTTATTTTTCCAATTATGGGAGTAAATGAGTGGTGAGATCTGTTTGGTAATCAGACATCTTCCCTTGTTTTCAGTAGAACAAATAAATGCATATGGATTCACAACAACCTGAAGGCAGAATTACATTTTTAATAGTTTAGTTAGTCTCTTTTAATACACTCTAAAAAAATGCTATGGGTTGTCCTAACCCAACATTGGGTTAAATGTGGACAAACGTAACCATTGGGGTAAAATAATTAATTTTAAAGAGATTTCTCCATGCATTTACTCTAATTTTGTTTATTTAATACAAGTTTTTCCAACTATGGGAGTAAATGCATGGTGAGGTCTGTTTGGTAAACAAATATCTTCCCTTGTTTTCAGCAGAACAATAAATGTATATGGAATTGCAACAATCTGAGGGCAGAATTTTCATTTTTATAGATTATTTGGTCTGTTTTAATACATTCTAAAAAATGCTATGGTTTGTCGTAACCCAACATTGGGTCAAATGTGGACAAACCCAACCATTTAGGTAATATAATTACCAGCAGAACAAATAAAAGTATATGGATTTGCAACAACCTGAAGGCTAAAATTAATTTCTTATAGTTTATTTAGTCTGTTTTAATACACTCTAAAAATGCTATGGGTTGTCGTAACCCAACATTGGGTCAAGTGTGGACAAACCCAACCATTGGGGTAAATTAATTAATTTTAAAATATTTTTCCATGCATTTACCTTCTTTTTATGTATTTAATTATTATTTAGTATTTATTTTTCCAATTATGGGAGTAAATGAGTGGTGAGATCGGTTTGGTAATCAGACATCTTCCCTTGTTTTCAGCAGAACAAATAAATGCATATGGATTCACAACAACCTGAAGGCAGAATTACATTTTTAATAGTTTAGTTAGTCTAAAACTCTAAAAAAAATGCTATGGGTTGTCCTAAATGTGGACAAACGTAACCATTGGGGTAAAACAATTAATTTTAAAGAGATTTCTCCATGCATTTACTCTCTTTTTGTTTATTTAATACAAGTTTTTCCAACTATGGAAGTAAATGCGTGGTGAGGTCTGTTTGGTAAACAAATATCTTCCCTTGTTTTCAGCAGAACAATAAATGTATATGGATTTGCAACAACCTGAAGGCTAAAATTAATTTCTTATAGTTTATTTAGTCTGTTTTAATACACTTCAAAAATGCTATGGGTTGTCGTAACCCAACATTGGGTCAAGTGTGGACAAACCCAACCATTGGGGTAAATTAATTAATTTTAAAATATTTTTCCATGCATATACCTTCTTTTTATGTATTTAATTATTATTTAGTATTTATTTTTCCAACTATGGGAGTAAATGGGTGGTGAGATCGGTTTGGTAATCAGACATCTTCCCTTGTTTTCAGCAGAACAAATAAATATAAATAGATTCACAACAACCTGAGGGCAGAATTTTCATTTTTATAGTTTATTTGGTGTTTTAATACTCTATGGGTTGTTGTAACCCAACATTGGGTCAAATGTGGACAAACCTAACCATTGGGTTAATAAATGTAATTTAAAACTAATTGAATAAATGAATGAAATTTCACCAAAAAAATATTTTAGCAATTGAAAGTATTCTGAAATGAGTATTTCTTACATTAAAATGTTATGTTTTCTCTTGCATTATAGCTCTTCCAGGTCTGTTGTCACAGCTTGAGGAAAATAAGGTCAAGCTTTCAAAGGTAATGTCTGGGTCAAGCTAATGACACAATAACACCGGTAAACAGGTGCCCATTTAATGAACACTGAGATAAAAAGATGGAGACTATAGGTTTTTGTAAACCTTGTTATACACACATTTATTAGGTCATTAATACCTTGGCAGTACATGGATTTGATTATAAAATCATCAGTTAATTCCTGATTTTCCTACAAACTGTGCATTATTCACAGACCAAATAGCTGTTGTTGTTTTAGAAAATCTGCTCTCACATTCTTATCCAGCATTTGCCTAAATATCAGGGCATTAGTGTGAATTTAGGGGCCCTTGCCGCTTTAACAGGATGAAATTATGTAACTCCACACTCACTCAACGCTAATTGGTAGTGCACTGTTAATCTTGCTTTATCTCTTAATGCTCAGGATCTTATGCAATGCTATCTGCTGATTCCCTGTGGCCAATCAGAGACGATGACTGGAGTTTTGTGAAATGCATCTGATGAGAGGAATCATTTCTGAGTTGGGGACAGAAACAGGTTAGCATGAATACGTGGGAAAATAAATGATGTAAACGTTTATTAGAATCATCCAAATGAGATGATTTTTTTGGTACTAATTTAAAGATTAGACTTGTTTACTGTTTTAGGATCATGTAACTTAAGATCGTATGAATGTTACACAAACTGTAGGTGTTACAAAACCAAATTTGAAGGCTTTGAACTGCTTTAGCCAATGGAAACTCTCCACCAGCAGAGGGCGCTCAAATCACAATCAGTTATGAAAGGCATTTAAGGAAAGAAAATTAGGCCCCGTTTACACTGTCAGGTCTTGATGCCCAATTCCGATTTGTTGCCTATATCTGATTTTTTTGTCTGTCACTTTACACGTTCTTTTATTTGTGACCCATATCTGATCCATGTGTTTACACTTGCCATACAATTTATGACATCGCGCATGCGTAAAGGCGGGTTCTAGCACCTCCGCCACACTAGCCATGATGGATGAAATTGTCTTGCTTTTAGCTCTCCGAAATTACCACCAACTATTCCGGCATATGTTTTATGCAGTGGATGCCTATCCAAGCGCAACCCAGTACTGGGAAACACCCATACACTCTCACAATCACACACGCACTCATACACTACGACCAATTTAGTACATCCGATTCCCCTATATTGCATGTGTTTGGACTGTGGGGGAAACCGGAGCACCTGGAGGAAACCCACACCAACACGGGGAGAACATGCAAACTCCACACAGAAATGCCAACTGGCCCAGCCGGGACTTGAACCAGCATCCTTCTTGCTGGGAGGCAACAGTGCTAACCACTGAGCCACCGTATCACCCCAAACACATACCTAGTAAATCCAAAGAACCTGAGAATTACCAAATGGAAGAAAAATATTCAATTTCCTTTCAATAAAATTACTTTTAATCAATTTACAGTTAATAAAATTAACACGTTTCGTATGTAAATACACAGTACATGATAGAAACATAAGCAAAAACAAGTGATTATATACAGATCTATACAGAACAAAAGGTAATAAAATATACGTATAAATAGAAAATCAGTTGAAAATCTACAGTATGTATGTACGAAGAGTACAGGAAGTACGTGTGCAATGTGAAACATCTCAAAAGTCAAGGGGTCATGATTTAGGGTTCAAGCCCTGGAAGTTTTTGTTTTGAACTTTATAGTGGGAGTGTTACGTAAACACACACACTCACACCTCCCAAAATATGTGCATTTCCCTGAACATATTTGTTTATTTTTTCTGGAAATACACAGAATAGACTAAACAGGCTAAATTCTCATGCCTCATCAGTGCTATTTGTTAACACATTTAATTATGAAACGGCAATATTTAGGTTCACTATTGGCCTTGGTTATTAGTAAATACTTAGAAATTGTCTTATAGATGGATAGTTAAATGGACTTCAATGGCAGTTTTGCTATGCAAGTTGAATCTCATATACAGTTAAATATACAGTTGAAGTCAAAATTATTAGCCCCCCCCCCCCTGAATTATTAGCTCCCCTGTTTATTTTTTTCCCCAATTTCTGTTTAACAGAGAGCAGATTTTTTTCAGCACATTTCTAATCATAATAGTTTTGATAACTCATCTCTAATAACTGATTTATTTTATTTTTGTCATGATGAGAGTAAATAATATTTGACTAGATATTTTTCAAGACGCTTAAAGTGACATTTAAAGGCTTAACTAGGGTAATTGGGTTAACTAGGCAGGTTAGGGTAATTAGGCAAGTTATTGTATAATGATGGTTTGTTCTGTAGACTATCGAGAAAAAAAGTTAGCTTAAATTTTTTCCTTAAAATGTTATATAAAAAATAAAAACTGCATTTATTCTAGCCGAAATTAAACAAATAAGACTTTCTCCGGAAGAAAAAACATTATCAGACATACTGTGAAAATTTCCCTGCTCTATTAAACATCATTTGGAAAATATTTAAAAAAGAAAAAAAATTCAAAGGGGGGCGAATAATTCTGACTTTGTATATACAGTACATGTGTGTGTGTATGTATATATAAACATTTGTGTGTGTGTTTAATATATTTATTCATTCATTTTCTTTTCGGCTTAGTCCCTTTATTAATCTGGGGTCGCCACAGCGGAATGAACCGCCAACTTACCCAGCATATGTTTTACGCAGTAGATGCCCTTCCAGCTGCAACCCATCACTGGGAAACATCCATACACATTCATTCACACACATACACTACGGCCAATTTAGCTTACCCAGTTCACCTACATCACATGTCTTTGGACTTGTGGGGGAAAGCAGAGCACCCGGAGGAAACCCACGCGAACTCTGGGAGAACATGCAAACTCCACACAGAAATGCCAACTGACCCAGCCAAGGCTGGAACCAGCGACCTTCTTGCTGTGAGGCGATCATGCTACCCACTGCGCCACCGTGACGCCCTATTATATTTATATTATAACAGAGAATATATTATAGCAGAGAAGATTTTGGCAATACATGTTTAAACATAATAGTTTTAATAACTAATTTCTATTAACTATTTTCTTTCGTCTTTGCCATGATGGCAGTAAATAATATTTTACTAGTCATTTTGCAAGATGCTAGCATTAATAATTCCCTTGCTGTATTAGACAGCGCTTGGAAAATATTTGAAATACAATTAAAATTTCACCGGAGCGCTACTAATTTTGTACTGTACAAATTCATACCCGTCTACCTGAACAGTACTGTTTAATGTGTTACTCTATCGCCCCCTTGAGGTTTTTGACCAGTATGTACAGTGTGCATTGGCCAAGCATCCACATCTGTTTTTGCACACTTGTGTGAAGCATGTTTCTGTATCAAAATGTTAAACAAAAAAATCTCTAAGGAGAAATATCAGCCCTGATGTTTTGGTCTGTGTCCCAGATGCTGAATTCTTGAAATGCCCCTGGGTATACTCTCATCTAGTCAACATGTTGAAGTGAAAACAGCATTTTGATCAAGTTTAGGATGTTGACATTAACCTCTACAATCATTATTTTAATAAAATAAGGTTGGTTACATTTTAAGCTACAATTCTCAAGCTATTAGCCAACCATTAACCATGACATTTGCTTCATTAAATTCAAATTTTCTGCTTATTAATATTTATTTAAGTAGTTTAGGTTTAGGGTAGGAATAGAGATGCAGAATAGACCAGTTTGAGGGATGTAAACAAAACGTATTTCAGCATATTTCCTGTTTTACATTTTTAATTTCTATAGCTTACGAGAATCCAAAAAGAGCCACATATTGATAAACAATGTTAGGATAGCTGTTTTAACATGAAGTTTTGATTGAATTGTCTCTCGTTACAGTTATGAAATGTTTGATAACAAGCAGGAAATGTTCATGGGCCAGTGACATGACCACATTGAAATGGTCTGTATATAACATTCAGAATATGTACTTTAGAAGTACTAATAAACAGTAATGTCTTAATAATAGGCAGCTAATAGGCACTGAAATGTTGCCATCATTTTAAACTTTGCTTAATGTAATAACTGCACTCTTCAAAATAAGCTCTTCATTGAATTTTGCATCCATAAAAACGTATAATTACACAAACCACCTATAAATAAAAGCTTCAATAGTTTTTTTTTTTTTTAGAGCGATGACTTAGAAGAATCATTTTTGGTTTTCCAAACAATCTTTCAGTGAGATTTTATCAGTGTTAAGACCCTTTTAGTGTTCTAAAAAAAACTTTTTATATTACTAAACATTTGATGAATGGTGAGATTCAGTTGATGAAAAAGGTTCTTCATTTGTCAATAAACACCTATGGTAATCAGGCAATGAAGATCACTGATTTTTAACGAAAACATACCTTAAAAGCGGCGATTTTATAACGGCATACAGTTCATTGGAATCGCTTGAACTGGGTAACTGAAAACTAAAAGTCCTTCTACATATTGTACGAATGAGAATGAACGAATTCATACAAATTAGCCATGAAATCAGTTACGAATTGCCATGAGATAGCATTGCCATGAGATAGCATTGGAAAACCCCCATTCAGGACCCTACCTTTAAAGGGACAGTTCACCCAAAAATGAAATCTACTCAAAAATACCTTTTATAAGTTTCTTTTCTTCTGTTGGACACTAAACAAGATATTTTGAAGAAAGCTGTGAATCTGTAACCATTGACTTCAATAGTAGGAAAATCAAATACTAGAAGTCAATGGTTTTCAGCTTTCTTCAAAATATATTCCTTTTTATTCAACCGAAGAAAGAAAGTCAAACTGGGGTGCGTTTCCCAAAACCATCATTAGCCAACTAAGGTCGCATGTTCTGTCGTTACAAACATAGTTTGTTGATTTGCCGTTTCCCAAATCCATCGCTCCAACAAACATTCGCAAACTGCGTCGCAAACTTGAGCACTTGCAACTACACCTCTGGAGCTGTAGTTAGAAACAGAGTTCCTGGCTGTGTTCTATTCCCACTTATCCCCCCCTATGCCCTATTCATTTAGAACATTCTAACATTCAAAGTTGGAATTATTAATAATAAAAAAGCATTAAGGTCATCTCTCTTAGGTGTAATTTGCTTTCAAAGTATTTTTACAGTTCAGTTTTAGCGATCTTCATGTTTACAATTGTGCTCCCTTCGCAGTGCACTTTGAAAACATTAATATCATTTTGAACACAGCCTCATGGCGAAAGCTATAGGTGACCTATTATTTAAAAGCGGAATTTATGTTACATCTCCAAAGCTTGTTAAAATAAAAAACATAGCATATGTTATGCTTTTAATTTAGAGTAGGTTATTTATTAAGTACACTGTAAAAAAAAATTGTTATTTTAAATTTTTTTTGATGGCAGCCATTAAATTACAGACATTTACCGTAAAATAACAGACAGTAAATTACAGAAATTTACCAGAAATTTTAATTTAAGTAAATTTCTGTAATTTACTGTCTGTTATTTTACGGTAAATATCTTTTACAGTGTATCTGTACTGTATTTGACATGGGCCTGTTGGTTAGCACATTTCTGCAGTGGTTTGCATGTGTCAGATTGAAAAAGTCGACTTTTTAAAAAAAAAAAATAATAATAATATCCTACTTAATAATAATAATAATAATAATAATAATAATCATCATCATCATCATCATTATTAATATTATTATTAAAGTAGGAAATAAAGTAGTTTTTCATTTCCTAATAAATAATAAATATTAAATTAAATTTCTTAATAAATAGCCTAATTATTTATTTATTTATATGATTTATATATGATATTAGAATACGTAATGTTCTCAATAATATTTGTAAAGGAAACAGGCCCTATATGTACCATTTGTGTTACCAAAACTAATATTGGATTTTTTTTTATGTGTGTGCGTGTAAAACAATATAATTTGCACAAACAAAATATGGGGTTCTTCTCTAAAGAAGTTGTTACTCCACCCAGTTTAGAACATCATTATGGGCGTTTTATATTATAACTAACGTGGTTCAAGTGATGGATCTGACAGAGAAACTAGGGGTTTTGGGAAACACTCGTCACTAGGCCTACATCGTTCTTTTCCCAAACGATGCATCGTACTATGTTAGTTCAGCCGCAAGTTATGTAGTTTTTGGCAAACGCACCCCAGGTTTGGAACAATTAACAGACTTTTCATTTTTAGGTCTTGAGCTATCCCTTTAAGAGTTATTCCAATGAGAATAAAAAGTATATTTATACAGATATACATAAGATATTTATACAGATGCATCAGTGAGCAGCCAGAAACTACCTACAGCCACACTTTGCAACTTTCATCTCCTCATAGAGATGTCGGACGGTGATGACACCCTTTTCCTGGTACATGACGGCGATTGGGTCCAGCTTGGTTGGGACGCAGCATGCCATATTTGCTTTCTTTGGATTGCTGAGGTTAACCAGTGTCTGGATGACTGCATGTCTGGATGGGCTTACGTCATCTGTTAGGGGGAAATAACACACACCTTTGCACTCATAAGCGTCATATTCCGGCGGCGCAACGATCCATTTATCCCATCCGATGTCTTTGAAATTGACCTTGAGGGAAGTTCTCCGACAATAATTGTTTTTGGCTTTCCTCTTTCTCCTGCGGTGCTGGTTGGTCACAGGAACTTGATTTTCCACTTGCTGTTTTTCACGAACAAGCATCTCTGTAACCTTCCTAATCGACTGTTCTTTCCGGTTTCCGAGGTCATCAGAAAAAACGATGACCACTGCAGAGCTGTTGTCCTCTAGACTCAAACTTATATCGAAGGATTCACAGTTATGTTGGACTTCTACCTGAATTTCGCCGGCTCCACGTCCAGATTCATGCCAAATCCTGACAGCTCCCGTCACATCAAAAGCCTCCCATGTGTTTACGGACTCTCTCACCTCTCTGCCATCCAGAAGGTGTAAAATATTAGCATTCTGCTCGTATTCTACATCGTAAACGTTTATGGACGTGAAGAGGTCATTGCAGGCGGGTTTACGTCTTTGCCAGAGAGTGAACAGCCGTAGCTGGACTGAAGTAATCTCTTCATGATTTGGGATGGAGACGTTGAATAGAAGCCGGTGTTGGGTTTTGTTGCCCTGTTTGATGGAATAAATGACATCTGTAGAGAAGATAAAAAGGGAGCTCAGTAAATATTGGCATTAGTTTGATGTGAAAAAGATCTTGCTGTGGAAACAGTGGTGGACAGAGTGAAAAGGATTGGAGAGCCTAATAAATTACTACTCTAGTAACGTTATTATTCTGTACTTATGTTCAATATTCATTCATTCATTCATTCATTTTCCTCTGGCTTAGTCCCTTATTTATCAGGAGACGCCACAGCCGAATGAACCACCAACTATTCCAGCATATGTTTTACACTGTGGATGGCCTTCCAGCCGCAACCCAGTACTGGGAAACACCCATACACACATGCACTCATACAGTACGGCCAATTTAGTTTATTCAATTCACCTATAGCGCATGTGTTTGGACTGTGGGGGAAACCTGGAGGAAACCCACACCAACACTGGGAGAACATGCAAACAGATTGACATCATGAAATATTTTCAGCTACAATGAAATGTGAGTTATTCTTACACCATGGCCAGATATTTTAGGTCAATTAATTGTTAACTAGAGACAATAAACTTGACTGATTCTTTTGAATAAATAAATTGTTAACTTGTAATCTTATTCTGACCAGATCATTTGATCCAGTGCCCTGTAAGATGGATAAAAATAACCCTGACTAATTCTTTTTAAAATTAAAATATATATATTTTCAGACTCACTCTGACTTGACCAGACCAGTTGAATCAGTGAGTTGTTTACTGGAGACTCACATTTACTAGTTTATTAAAATCAGTGCCCTGTAATCTGGTCAATAACACTGACTGATTCTTTTTGAATAAAAAAAAAATATTTGCAGACTCACTCTGACCAAACCAGGTGAATCAGTGAGTTTAAAGGAGACTAGCTCTGACCAGATCATTTGAATCAACGACATGTAAACTAGACAGTAACCCTGACTGATTCTTTTGAATCAAAAAAAAATTATTTACACACTCACCCTGACCTGACCAGTTGAATCAGGAGACTCTCTCTGACCAGATATTGTTAATCAGTGCCCTGTAAACTGTTCAATAACCCGGATTGTTTCTTTTGAATCATTCATTCATTCATTTTCTTGTCGGCTTTGTCCCTTGGGGTCCTCAGGGGTCGCCACAGCGGAATGAACCGCCAACTTATCCAGCACGATTTTACGCAGCGGATGCCCTTCCAGCCGCAACCCATCTCTGGGAACATCCACACACTCATTCACACTCATACACTACGGACAATTTAGCTTACCCAATTCACCTGTACTGCATGTCTTTGGACTGTGGGGGAAACCGGAGCACCCGGAGGAAACCCACGCGAACGCAGGGAGAACATGCAAACTCCACACAGAAACGCCAACTGGCCCAGCCTAGCCGAGGTTTGAACCTGCGACCCAGCGACGTTCTTGCTGTGAGGCAACAGCACTACCTACTGCGCCACTGCGTTGCCTCTTTTGAATCAGTAAATAGTTAACTAGGAGACTCACTGTGACTGGATCACTTAAATCAGAAAATAGCTGAAAGAAACGGAAATCAAAACGGTTTGTTTCACAAAAGCATTATTCAGTGTAATTTTCTTTTTAAATTATGATTATGAAATTTTAAATAATGATTATGAAATTTTTAATTATGATTTAACAGGTTAACTAGAAAAATCAGCTCATTCGTGAATAAAGACTCCACTGTGACGGCAAAAATTTCTCTAGTTAAAAATAATGATGAATGACGTTTTAATGAAATGTAGGGGAGTACACTATGGAATAATTCACAAAATACCCATAATCTGATGAAATGCAGATATTAAAAAATGTACATAATGGGACAGTTCACCCATTTACACTCAAGTGGCTATTTTATTTGTTGAACACAAAACAAGATATTTTGAAGAATGTTGGGGAAAAAGCAGCAATTGACGTCTATAGTAGGAATAAATGGAAGTCAATGGCTTTTTCATTCTTCACTCAACATTCTTCAGTATTCAGTATATCTTCCTTTGTGTTCAACAGCATCTCAAACTGGTTTGGAGGATGAGTAATTGTAGAATTAACATTTTTGGGTGAGCAATGGATTGAAAAACCCTTTTGTTATCATCCACCGCTGCATGTTCCAGTATAGATCACCTAATGAGCAGTTTACACTGACAATTTGTCATGGTACCATCAATGAAATAAGCTTTTTTTAAGTGTTTATGATCTTAAATATATGGGTGGCGCAGTAGGTAGTGCTGTCGCCTCACAGCAAGAAGGTCGCTGGTTCAAGCCTCGGTTGGGTCAGTTGGTGTTTCTTTGTGGAGTTTGCATGTTCTCCCTGCGTTTGTGTGGGTTTCCTCCGGGTGCTCCGGTTTCCCCCACAGTCCAAACACATGTGGTACAGGTGAATTGGGTAGGCTAAAATTATCCGTAGTGTATGAATGTGAATGAGTGTGTGTGGATGTTTCCCAGAGATGGGTTGCAGCTGGAAGGGCATCCGCTGCATAAAACATGTGCTGGATAAGTTGGCGGTTCATTCCGCTGTGGTGACCCCGGATTAATAAAGGGACTAAGCCGAAAAGAACATGAATGAATGAATGATCATAAATATTGACCAGAGGGATCTGCCTCAGAGATTGTGTGCTCAGTTTATGTGTACTCACCCTGAACGACAAAGCTTCGGATGACATCCGACCGAGGGATGGAGTTCTTGTCAGCAGCGTATCTATTATAGAGTTCGATCATGAACTGAGGAGGCTGAACCTTTCTGTGTTCCTGCGGCACGCCTGATAAATTCAGCTTCCTCAAGAAATCTTCCTTCATGAAGCCCAAAAAACTCTCCACCTTGTTCAAGTCATCTTCTTCAACCAGCTTCTGCTCTTGAATGAACATTGAATCTTCCAAACTGGCAGCTTCACCTAAAGATTTCCCCTCGCTAAGCCTGAAAGCGATGGACATCAGAAGGAGCAAATATGGTAAACACCACATCTTCTTGTAGTTCCTGGAACGATAAGTGACTTTGAGCTGCAAGTTTTACATCTGACTTTGGTTTGTGGATGATGCTTTGAAATCGGGGTTCCTCAAGTGAACCTCAGGTTTACTCCCATGCCCCACGCTAAGCTCTGGAAACCAAAATAGTAGCATAGCTATTCTTATCTTGACACCAATGTTGTGGTTTGGACTTGGTTATCTGGAGGAAGCGCGTAGTTAATGAGGGTTCTGTAAACACTACGAGAACGACTAATGAGTGAGATTTTGACGCAGGCTTATTTACACGGTCGGGCTCTGCTTTTATAAAAGCAACTCCATCACTTTGAATTTGTTTGTGTTTATGTGTAGGATGCCTCAACTTATCAGCCTCGGAAATGATAAATATTAACATTAAAGATTCCAGCGCTTTCTTTGGTTTGCATTTGGTTTCGTTTTGAGGTTGTGGAAAGGGTTAATGGGTCTAAAAGTTGACCTTCGCCCTCTCGTTGCAGCAATCCCTGTTTCCAATACAACTCATTAAGTCTTTGTTCACAAAAAAAAAATGTAAATAAGATATTTTAATAAATGGGCAAATCCAGACAGTTTGAATAATCTGGGTGTAAATTAGAGTGTAAAAATATAAATAACTACATAATAATGATGGTGGCACGGTTGCTCAGTGGTTAGCACTGTCGCCTCACAGCAAGAAGGTCGCTGGTTTGAGTCCTGGCTGAGCCAGTTGGGATTTCTCTGTGGAGTTTGCATGTTCTCCCCGTGTTGGTGTGGGTTTCCTCCGGGTGCTTCGGTTTCCCCCAAAGTCCCCCAATAGTTGGCGGTTCATTCCACTGTGGTGACCCCTGATAAATAAGGGACTGAGCCAAAGGAAAATGAATGAATAATGAATTAAATACAGAACTCTCCTTTGCAGTTTCACAGGTTTTTGTTTTTAAACGTACTCTATGAGAACACGTGATTGAATTATTTTTCTTCAGCTATGGCTACTCAATCCTTAACAGTGAAGGAAAGAGATCTCATTTAATTTTACACTAGTGATAAACCACAATGCACTAGAGGGCAGCATTATGCTGAACAAATGACTGAAAATGATCCTAAATCCTACAGTTGAGCTAACTAGCTTACAAATCAAACCAAAGACCTTCCATTTATTGGGATTTATGGTAACAAATGGCCATAGTTTTATTTTTTAGCATTAGTTACAGCATTGATGGTACTTTATTAATACATCTACTTAGCATTGCAAAATTACACACAGTGAACAACTCATTCATTCATTTTCCTTCAACTTAGTCCCTTAATTTATCAGGGGTCCCCACAGCAGAATGAACCGCCAACTTATCCAGCATATGTTTTGCCCAGAGGATGCCCTTACAGCCCCAACCCAGCACTGGGAAACACCCATACACTCTCGCATTTACACACACTCATACACTACAGCCAATTTAGCTTATTCAATTCACCTACAGTTGTGTTCAAAATTATTCAACCCCCTGAATTATTAGCCCCCCTGTTTATTTTTTTTCCCAATTTCTGTTTAACGGAGAGAAGATTTTTTCAACACATTTCTAAACATAATAGTTTTAATAACTCATCTCTAATAACTGATTTATTTTATCTTTGTCATGATGACAGTAAATAATATTTGACTAGATATTTTTCAAGACACTTCTATACAGCTTAAAGTGCTTAAATAGGTTAATTAGATTAACTAGGCAGGTTAGGGTAATTAGGCAAGTTATTGTATAATGATGGTTTGTTCTGTAGACTATTGAGAAAATATAGCTTAAAGGGGCTAATAATTTTGACCTTAAAATGGGTTTTAAAAAATTAAAAACTGCTTTTATTCTAGCCGAAATAAAACAAATAAGACTTTCTCCAGAAGAAAAAATATTATCAGACATACTGTGAAAATTTCTTTGCTCTGTTAAACATAATTTGGGAAATATTTAAAAAAGGAAAAAAAAATCAAAGGGGGTTGAATAATTCTGATTGCAACTGTATAGCGCATGTGTTTTGACTGTGGGGGAAACCGTAGCACCCGGAGGAAACCCATGCTAACACAGGGAGAACATGCAAACTCCAAACAGAAATGCCAACTGGGACTCAAACCAGCGACCTTCTTCCTGTGTGCCGCCCCAGTGGAAGCTATAAGCTTAAATGCTGTAACACTTTGGGTGACACTTATCTTGTTATAAGATGTCCTTGTTACACAATTACGTGTTCAATGTAAATACTATAGTAATTACACATAATTACATATAACTAACCCTAACCCGCATTCTAACCCTAACCATATAGTAAGCACATGTAATTAATTAATTAAATAATTTACTTTAATCAGTACTTAAATAAAAAGTTACACTAACAAGGATACCTTAAAGGGCACCTATTATGCAAAATTCACTTTTATAAGGGGTTTAAACACAGTTGTGTGGCAGCAGTGTGTGAGTATAAGCAGCTTCTAATGGAAAAGGATTATTAATTGTATTTTTTATAATCACACTTGATAAAAACAGTCTGCAGAAACACTTTGATTGACATTCTCCTTTTGAACGTGTCATCAGAGGGGGAAAGCCCCGCCCACCAGTGACCATCTTTCCTTCGTTAGCATAGGACGATAGTCTTGTTTTTGAATCTGCCACTATGCTGACACGTAAGCATTTGTAGCTCCGCCCTCTTTTGAAAACAGCACACTCTCATTTGAATTTAAAGCGACAGTCACCAAAATGTCACAATTAGGATCAAAGCCTAAAAGGGGCAGTTCTAACACATTATTTGTGTGGTATTTTGAGCTGAACCTTCCTATTGACACTCTAGGGACATCAGAGACTTATTTTACATCTTGTACAAAGGGTCATTATAGGTCCCCTATAATATAACATCAAATAAAATCGAATAAAGTGTTTAATCATAATTATTTCAAGTTAACAAATACATTAACCAATGTTCATGAATGAGACGTCATGCAAAATGTTACCAGATTTATTTACAGAAATGCCTTTAAATCTCTTTGTCCTTTTTACATTCACCATGTATTCGCTGCAAAAGGAAATCTTACCATCAGCGTACTACAGTATACACTCCCCGGCCACTTTATTAGGTACACCTTACTTATACCGGGTTAGACACCGTTTTGCCTTCAGAACTGCCTTAATCCATTGTGGCACAGATTCGACGTACTATAAATATTCCTCAGAGATTTTGCTCCATATTGACATGACAGCATCACGCATTTGCTGCAGATTTGTCGGCTGCACATCCATGAATATCCTGTTCCACCACATCCCAAAGGTGCTCTATTGGATTGAGCTCTGGTGACTGTGGAGGCCATTTGAGTACAGTGAACTCATTGTCATGTTCAAGAAATCAGTCTGAGATGATTCACGCTTTATGACATGGAGCGTTATCCTGCTGGAAGTAGCCATCAGAAGATGAGTACACTGTGGTCATAAAGACATGGACATGGTCAGCAACAATACTCAGGTAGGCTGTGGCGTTGACACGATGCTCAATTGGTACTAATAGGCTCAAAGTGTGCCAAGAAAATATCCCCAACACCATTACACCAACACCACCAGCCTGATCTGTTGATACAAGGCAGGATGGATCCATGCTTTCATGTTGTTGACGCCAAATTCTGACCCGACCATCCGAATGTGGCAGCAGAAATGGAGACTCATCAGACCAGGCAACGTTTCCTTAATCTTCTATTGCCCAATTTTGGTGAGCCTGTGTGAATTGTAGCCTCAGTTTCCTGTTCTTAGCTGACAGGAGTGGCACCCGGTGTGGTCTTCTGCTGCTGTAGCCCATCCGCCTCAAGGTTGGACGTGTTGTGCGTTCAGAGATGCTCTTCTGCAGACCTCGGTTGTAACGAGTGCTTTTTTGAGTTACTGTTGCCTTTCTATCAGCTGGAACCAGTCTGGCCATTCTCCTCTGACATCAACAAGGCATTTGCGCCCACAGAACTGCCGCTCACTGGATATTTTCTCTTTTTCAGACCATTCTCTGTAAACCCTAGAGATGGTTGTGCGTGAAAATCTCAGTAGATCAGCAGTTTCTGAAAAACTCAGACCAGCCCGTCTGGCACCAACAACCTTGCCACGTTCAAAGTCACTTAAATCACCTTTCCTCCCCATTCTGATGCTCGGTTTGATCTGCAGCAGATCATCTTGACCATGTCTACATGCCTAAATGCATTGAGTTGCTGCCATGTGATTGGCTAAATAGACATTTGCATTAACAAGCAGTTGGACAGGTGTACCTAATAAAGTGGCCGGTGAGTGTACAGTATGTCACAATAAGGATTATATACAATTCATTCAAAATTAAAGAGCGGACAGAGAATACAATGTTTGTGTGCAAAGATCCTGTTTTATCTGAGGTGATGAGGTCTTATTTGCAGATATAAAAGTTTGTTTTTGTCATATGACGGCAGTCCCTTGAGCAGAGCTCATTGTGTTTTGTATGTATGTCCATTAGTGTTGCTAGTTTATCGACAGGCGCAGGTTTCCACAGACATGCTGGGATAGATCTTTACTAGCATATTCCTGCTGGAGTCCAGGAAGAGTACGGCCAGAGAGCTCATCTTATCCGGGACGCAGCACGGATCCGGAACTCCAGGAACAATCCCAACCGCTCTCACTATACTCTGGATGGTCGCATGATTGGATGGATGCACAACCTGCGTTATGAGAAAGAAATTCAAGGTTGGAGGAAAAAGCCTTAAAGTACACAAATCAAAACTAACCATATTGCTTTTGTTAGCTCACATTGCTAGTGTTGTGGTGAACAATTCATCTGTGCATGTCATTAAGACAAAAAAAAAGCTCTTGTAATCATCTGAAAATGCACTTCCTGTTTTTTTAATTAAATTCTCAGATAACGTGATGTTGAGGTATTGGGCGTGGCTAACTTAATTAACCACGCCCCCAGCTGTCAACTTTGACAACAAACAGAAATGGTGAGGAGGAGGAGTCTGTTAGGCTGTAATAACTCTCCCCAAACCCTTTTCCCCATCTTACTGAATGAAATGCCTACTTTACTACATCCAATCAGCTCGCAGTAGAAAAACAAGCCACGCCCACTAATTTCTCATTTACTATTCTGTTTCTCCGGGAACTGCATTACAATATGAGAAAAAACGAGCGCAGCTTCCAGTTCAGACTTTAAAGGGATAGTTCACCCAATAATGAAAATCTTGCCATCATTTACTCATCATGTTTGAGTTTCTTTCTTAAGTTGATCAGAAAGGAAGATATTCGGAAGAATGCTGGAAAAAAATATCCATCAACTTCCATAGTATTTGATATCAATGGCTGTTTTTTTCCCAACATTCTTCAGAATATCTTCTTTTGTCTTCATTCATTCTTTTTCCCTCATCCCAGCCCTTATATATGAGGGGTCACCACAGCAGAATGAACTGCCAACAATTCCAGCATATGTTTTACGCAGGACATGCCCTCCAGCCGCAACCCAGTACTGGGAAACACCCATACACAATCATTCACAAACACACAGACACACATACACCGGCCAATTTAGTTCATCCAATTCATCTATAGCGCATGTGTTTGGACTGTGGGGGAAACCGAAGCACCCGGAGAAAACCCACGCCAACACGGGGAGAACATGCAAACTCCACATAGAAATACCAACTGGCCCAGCCAGGACTTGAACATTTAAAAAATATTTTTTGAAAAACGTTGGAAACCTGTAACCATTCCCTTCCACAGTGTTTGCTCTTCCTACTATGGATGTCAATGGACACAGCCTTTTAACATTCCTCAAAACATCTTCTTTTGTGTTCAACAGAAGAAAGAAACTCATAAAGGTTTGAAACCCTTATGACAACACAAAAGAAGATATTTCTCAGAATGTTGAAAACCAGTAACCATTGACAACCAAATACTGTGAAAGTCAGTAGCTAGTAGTTACATTCTTGAAAATATCTACTTTTTTGATCAGTAGAAGAAAGGGTGAGTAGAGAATTGTTTTTTTTAATTATTATTATTTAAAGGGACAGTTCACCCAAAAATTTAATTTCTGTCATTATTTACTCACCCTTTACTTGTTTCAAACCTTTGTGAGTTTCATGTTAAAACATGTGATTCTTTTGAAAAACCTGTAACCATTGACTTCAACAGTGTTTGCTCTTCCTACTATGAATGTCAATGGGTACAGTTTTCTAACATTCCTCAAAACATCTTCTTTTGTGTTCAACAGAAGAAAGAAACTCATAGAGGTTTGAAACCCTTATGACAACACAAAAGAAGATATTTCTCAGAATGTTGAAAACCAGTAACCATAAAGGGACTGTTCACCACACATGTAATTTCTGTCATTGTTCACTCAATCTTTACTTGTTTAAAACCTTTGCATGTTTTTTCTTCTGTTAAAAATAAACGATTAACCATTGACTTCCACAGTGTTTTGTATTTGGTCACATTTTTTAAACATTCCTCAACCATTCTTTTGTGTTCAACAGAAGAAAGAAACTCATGAAGGTTTGGAACCCTTATGACAACACAAAAGAAGATATTTCTCAGAATGTTGAAAACCGGTAACCATTGACAACCAAATACCATAAAAGTCAATAGCTAGTGATTACATTCTTAAAAATATCTTCTTTTTTGATCAACAGAAGAAAGGGTTGTTGTTTTTTTATTATTATTCTAAGTGAACTATTCATTTAAAGGGACAGTTCACCCAAAAAATGTGATTTCTGTCATCATTCACTCACACTTTACTTGTTTCAAACCTTACATTTTTGAAAAACCTGTAACCATTGACTTTCACAGTGTTTGTTTTTCCTACTATAGATGTCAATGGTTACAGTCCTCTAACATGCCTCAAAGTATCTTCTTTTGTGTTCAACAGGTGAAAGAAACTCATAAAAGTTGAGGTTCACTTGAGGGTGAATAAACAGTGAGTAAATATTCATTTTTAGGCAAACAATCCTTGTAAGCGCCTTGTAAATCTTCTGATCATTATAGCAAAACTGACCTTTGGAATTGGGAATGCACATGTTCCTGCACAGTAGTAGGCGTCAAAAGCTTTGGGAGCTAATATCCATTCACTCCACCCGATGTCAGCAAAATCCACCCTCAGATAGCGTCGTGCGCATACTCTCGGCTCACTCCACTGCTTGCGTCTCGCTTTTTTCATGGTCTTCTCATCAAAAGTGAGCTCCTGAGACCCTCTCGAGCCTTCGTTGTCAGTCAAGGGCTTGGTTTTTTTCACAAAAAACGCACTATCCCATAACTCCCGGCTCTTCAGATCATTGTATCGCACACCAGGAACCTGATTCTCCTTTGAATGACCAACTTCTCTTCTGATTCTGGATGTTAAAGGAGATGCTTTGCTGTCAACAGGAGATGGGCTGTATCTCTGAAGGCTTCCAGCAACGCTGTTCGGCTCTGTTATGTCAATATCGTCAGCGTACACGAGAATGAACGGCATGTTGTGAGGAGGTAAATCTTCTTGTCTATTGTGGTGACCAAAGTCAAACTCAATAGTAATCAAGAGCTCGGCGTTCGCGTGAGCTTGCTTGATAGCTGATGATACATCCGTAGTCTGCCAAAGTGTTTTTCTGTTTGGCGATAATGTGATGTTGCTGAGTTGAGTTGGGACGGCGGCGTTTGGTGATGACGCTTTAATGATTAAATGTGGAATGGTTGATGTTTGAAGATATTGAAGGCGGCAGGAGGATCTTCGGGAACGCTGGCAAGCCCAAGAACGTGGACGAGATTGTTGGTCAGGAAAATGTAGATTGGACGTCAGTATCATCTCCGAATCGGGAATGGAGGTCAGGTTGAAGTGGAACACCACCTTGTGATGGGAGAGCTCTGCAAAAAAGAAAAACATCAGTGTTCGTGCATCTAGATAAATCTTAATGGCAGGTGCTCTATATTCCTTTGGCTTAGTCCCTTAATTCATCAGGGGTCGCCACAGTGGAATGAACCGCCAACTTATCCAGCATATGTTTAAGCAGCGGATGCCCTTCCAGCTGCAACCCGGTACTGGGAAACATCCATACACACTCATTTACACTCATACACTACGGACAATTTAGTTTATTCAGTTCACCTGTACTGCATGTGTTTGGACTGTGGGGGAGCACCATTTTAAGGTCAATATTATTAGCCCCCTTAAGCAATATTTGTTTTCGGTTGTCTACAGAACAAAACACTGTTATACAATGACTTGCCTAATTACCAGAAGTTAACCTAATTAAACTAGTTAAGCCTTTAAATGTCACTTTAAGCTGAATACTAGTATCCAGTATTATTGTTATTATACAATTATTATTCTAAATAAATAACAGATATTAATCCTAAATGTAACTGAAAAACAATCTACAGCAGGGGTCACCAAACTTGTTCCTGGAGGTCCGGTGTCCTGCAGATTTTAGCTCCAACCCTAATCAAACACACCTGAACAAGCTAATCAAGGTCTTACTAGGTATACTTGAAACACCCAGGCAGGTGTGTTGAGGCAAGTTGGAGCTAAACCCTGGAGGGACATCGGCCCTCCAGGACCGAGATTGGTGACCCCTGATCTAAAGACTCAACTGGAGTGATGCTAAGGTAATTTAAGATATCTTTTGCATGAATATTAATTTCTTTTGAATTAAATTCTCTAGACAATTCTATAAAATACAAAGAAAATATGTTTTATAGAATTATCTTTTGTGTGTTGTCTAAGACCCGACTCATGGCCGAGAATTAGGTTTATTAAGTCTTACCTCCCTGGCTCATTTTCCCTCTTTTTGCTTCATACAAAAAATCTATCAGGAGCCATGCTTAGTCTAAATAAGATCACCATCATATTATTTAAACTTTGTTTTGTCAACTTGCAAAACTCACTGCGTGCTGCCATTCCACATAGAAGACGGTCACGCCAGATTCACAACGCATGAGCAGCGCGGCTATTTTTCCGGCGTGCATGTTCGCAACCGGGACTTACGGGGGCAGAGCATTGCGTCAGTGTCCATCAGGAGCAGTGCGTGAGGCACACAGGTATGTTTTTTTTTCTGTGCACGTGCTCCGTTTGCTTTTTGATTAAACTACTTTGCTTTCACCAGCGTTGGTTCGGTTGCACATAGGGAATAATGTCTTTATTTTGGAATTACGACTGTTAATAAATGAACTTGCATATGAAGTAAATCACACCTCAAAGCATTTACTGGGGCACTGGCGATTTTTACTGGGGCACTGGCGATTTTTACTGGGGCACGTGCCCCAGTAAGCGGGGTCTAGCGACGCCCCTGGGCCTTTCACATTTGACGTTTTTGTAAACGCAAGTTTGTTTTTCTCTATGTGCAACAGAAACAACACTGGTGAAAGCAAACCGACGCATGAGCACAGAGAACCATTCCCGCGCGCCTCACACACGCTGCTCCTGATCCAGGTGTGAATCAAGGTTACATGGACGCCGACAAAATCGTCACTCATGCGGTGTGAAACCGGAGTAACTGTCTTTTATTTTACTTTAGGACACACAAGGTGTCGGCACGCCGCGACTTTTGCTACTTGACAAAACTAAAGTTTACATAATATGATGATGGTCTTATTCTGACTGAGCAGCTACAGTATAAAGCAAAAAGTAGGCATAGAGAGTCAGGGAGGTACAGTAAGACTACAATAATTCTCGGCCTTGAGTCGAGTCTAAGATGAGCAGATAATTCTATAAAACATTTTTTTTTTGTATTTTATAGAATTGTCAAAATTAATATTCATGCAAAACATCTCAAGTGATCTTAGCATATCACTCCAGTTTTGTCTTTACATATATATTTAGGATTGATTTCTGTTGTTTATTTAGAATTATAATTGTATAATTCATTCATTCATTTTCTTTTCGGCTTTCAGCTTAATCTGGGGTCGCCACAGCGGAATGAACCTTATCCAGCACATGTTTTACGCAGCGGATGCCCTTCCAGCTGCAACCCATCACTGGGAAACATCTACACACACTCATTCACACTCATACACTATGGCCAATTTAGTTAATTCAGTTCACCTGTGCTGCATGTGTTTGGACTGTGGGGGAAACCGGAGCACCATTTTAAGGTCAATATTATTCGCCCCCTTAAGCAATATTTGTTTTCGATTGTCTACAGAACAAACCACTGTTATACAATGACCTGCCTAATTACCAGAAGTTAACCTAGTTAAGCCTTTAAATGTCACTTTAAGCTGAATACTAGTATCTTAAAAATTATCTAGTCAAATATTATGTGCTGTCATCATGGAGATAAAATAAATCAGTTATTAGAAATGAGTTATAAAACTATTATGTTTAGAAATGTGTTGACAAAAATCGTCCTTCCGTTTAACAGAAATTGGCGCAAAACATATACAGGTGGGCTAATAATTCTGACTTCAACTGTATATAATTATAAAAAAGTTTTCAAGTCAAAATCCAAACAGCTCTGGAAAAAAAAGACACATTTAAAAGGTGATTACTGCTTGTCAATACTGCATTGGATTTACACTCATGCATGCATGTGATTGACCAGTAAAGTTTCCAGACGGCATCCTCATAAACAACACATTTTTCTCATTCTAGGTTTAATATCCGACCACATTCTATGCTTTTACGAGGTAGTTTAATAAAAAGATAAACACGGCTCCCGAATCAGTCTTCAGCCATATGGTAGTGTTTAGTGAGCGGCTCTCAGGGTTTCTCTCTTTCCTTTTTTTCGGTTTCCACTAATACTCTCTCAGTGTTTTAATAGTGCACCTCCAGTGGAAACTTAGCAGCTCTAAAAATACGACCACTCAAACTGAAATAATGGGGAAAATGATTATTTTGAGCAAGTGTTCACCATTACAGTCACATATAGACGTAAAATCCTGGGTTCAACACAATTCCTTCATGTTGTCCCAACACAAATTGATTACTTTGAATCGTTTTTACAAATTTAAGTGGATTGATCATGAAACAATGTTGTCCCGCCAAAACAACTTAAGAATTCTGTTGTTTCAACTCATTTTAAATTTATAGCTTGAACAAGCAGCAATTTTTATTGCTTAAAATATTTTAATGAATATTCAAAAGCTGGATTTTAATGTTTTTTTTTTGTTGCTTTTTAGTTTTAGTTGTATATCAAATTAAATTTTATTATTAACATGCACATATGATTGATTGTATTATTTTTTCATAATTTTTTTTTTCTTCATAATTTTACTTTTAAATATACATATTGCGCTGTTATATATTTCCCAGCAGGCAGGACGTCAGATTGACGTTGTACCCAGGGTGCGAATTATACATTGACGATCGAGGGGATCAATCTTTTTCATGAGTTTGTGTTCGTTTCTGTAATTCATGCTTCAGTGAATGAAATTTACTGTATGTATTTATTTAAATCTATTAATCAAACATATTTAAGTTTTTAGTGTTTTGAGGGATATTTAGTGTATTCTGACGTATGTTTAGCTATTTTAGAGGCTTACTGTATGTCAAACTATATTAAGATATATGTAGATACAAACACCTATTTTACAGGAAAAGGGTTTTGTGTACACTTATGTCTCTTGGTCCTCTTGGTCTGCAGACTGTTGAATGACTTCTCGTATATAGACTGATTGGTGCGATAAGGCATTGAAAATGGTATGAACCATTATGGGGTGGTTAAAAGTATATTTATATTTCAATATTTTAATTATTATTATTATTTAAGATACAGATCTGAGCAAACACCTCCATACATCTGATTTTCATTTTCTTCAGGGGGGATCAAGTGTTAATTATGGGGGGCAAACACCCCTGTAATTGGCATCCTGGTTGTACCCCAATGTCATGGGGACATTGCATTTTGTTTGGAAATTAAAATCACATTGAAGTCAGAACCCAACGTCAGACCAACGTCAATGTCCAACGTCCAACCTAAAATCAACCTAAAATCAACTAAATATCAACGTCTAATGATGTTACAGCTTGACGCTGTGTGAACGTTACCACTATGATATCTATAAAACATTGGATTTTGGTTGCCTACTTAATGAATAAATGTCAATATTTGAGGTCAATATGATGTTGGTTTAAGATGTTGGCTCGACGCTGGATTTCGGTCACCTTCCAACACAACCTAAATTTAACCAAATATCAACATCTAATAATGTTACAGCTTGACGCTGTGTGGATGTTACCACTATGACGTCTAGCAGACATTGGATTTTGGTTGCCAAACCTGACGAATAAATGTCAGTATTTGACATTAATATGACATTGGTTTAAGATGTTGGCTCGACATTGGATTTTGGTCACTTTCCAACACAACCTAAATTCAACCAAATATCAACGTCTAATGAATTTACAGCTTGACGCTGTGTGGACGTTACCACTATGAAATCTATCAGACGTTGGATTTTGGTTCCTATACCTGACAAATAAATGTCAGTATTGACGTCAATATGATGTTGGTTTAAGATGTTGGCTCGGCATTGGATTTTGGTCACTTTCCAACACAACCTAAAATCAACCAAATATCAACATCTAATGATGTTACAGCTTGACGCTGTGTGGACGCACTATGACGTCTATCAGACGTTGGATTTTGGTTGCCTACTTGACGAATAAATGTCAGTATTTGATGTCAATATGATGTTGGGGTCACACTTTATTTCGATGGTCCGTTTGTTGAATATAAGTTACATTGCATCTACATGTCAATTAATTCTCATTAGATTATAAGTAGACTGTTAGGTTGGGGTTAGGGTTGGGGTTAGTGTAAGTTGACATGTACTTGCAAAGTTTCTTGAAGGACTTGCAAAGTCTGTTGAAGGACTGTTAAATGTCAGTATCAACAGATATTAAGCAGACAGTCTACTAATACTCAAATGGACCATCAAAATAAAGTGTTACCGATGTTGGTTTAAGATGTTGGCTCGACGCTGGATTTCGGTCATCTTCCAACCAACCTAAATTCAACTAAATATCAACATCTAATAATGTTACAGCTTGATGCTGTGTGGACGTTACAACTATGATGTCTAGCAGATGTTGGATTTTGGTTACTATACCTGACAAATGTCAGTATTGACGTCAATATGACGTTGGTTTAAGATGTTGGCTTGACACTGGATTTCGGTCACCTTCCAACACAACCTAAATTCTACCAAATATCAACATCTAATAATGTTACAGCTTGACGCTGTGTGGACGTTACCACTATGACGTCTATCAGACGTTGGATTTTGGTTGCCAAACCTGACGAATAAATGTCAGTATTTGACGTCAATATGACGTTGGTTTAAGATGTTGGATCGACATTAGGTTTTGGTCACTTTCTAACACAACCTAAAATCAACCAAATATCAACGTCATTTGATGTCATTATTGGACGTCAAAATAACGTTGTCCTTAGACGCTGACTAGACGTTGAATTTTGGTCACCTGACATCACGACCTAAATCTAACCTAATATTAACATCTTATGTTGTTGAGTGCCTTCTGGGTTTGTTCATATACCCACATAAAAAATACTACTTATACTTAAATGCAAGTGTTTTTGAAATATTCTATAGTGTATAAGTGTATTTACTGTATATATAATAGAATTCACAACTCTGTTAATATATGCTACAGAGTACTGTAGTATTAACTGATACTGTAAATATTGTAATATACTTTAGTTTTTACAACAGTAAACTGGCGTATTGTAGTATAATATACTCTATATTTGTATAAAACTACAGTATTGGGTCATTTGTTTATATTTACTATATTATTCGTTGTGTTAACATACTGTAGCAACTATAGAATTACCACAAGAGATTAACTGAAGTATCCACTATAGTCATTCATTCATTTTCCTTCGGCTTAGTCCCTTATTTATCAGGGGTTGCCACAGCGGAATGAACCACCAACTATTCCAGCATATGTTTTACACAGCGCATGCCCTTCCAGCTGCAACCCGGTACTGGGAAAGTATTCACTATAGTATGGTTCAAAAACAGCATAATATTTACTCTACATTACTATAGTATTTTTTTTCATGTGGGGGTGTAAGTAATCAAATATAAACGAAGTCGATTAAATAACGTTTTAAAAACAGTTCACAAACAATATTACATTACTATAGTATTATTTTCATGTGAAGTGCAAGTAATTAAATAGAAATGAAGTCGTTAAAACAAAGTTAATTATAATATATCTTAAAACATTAACTCGTTTATCACTACACAGGCTACTTGCTTTTTATTTACAGTATATCAGCCGCACAGTTTGTAAATTACTCTTTTATTTTTAAGTTTCACTCACCTGGAACTCCTCTAAAGCTTCGTATTGTATTCACATTGAGTTGTTGTTGATGCTGCTTCTTGCTGTATTTATCATAAACTCTGTACATATGAACAGTCATCATATCTCGCGCAGGGTTGTGGATGGTGGGCTCTTCTGCGGGAATGTCTCCGTTCAGCTCCGAGCTCACCAAGTAAACTTTGACGACGTTCAAACAGAGTAAAACGCGCGCCACCGCACAAACCGATGCCATATTCACGGGTTATCCTTCGCAAAATGAATGCAAGCTCTCCTTTAAAAGCCAGCACAGGCGGATGAGTGTGTGTGCGAGTGATGTGGAGCGGTTAAGTGCAGCTCATACACTTGTTTCTCTGCTGAAGCGATGACAGATGATGATGACGTGCAGCCAACGAGAAGCTTATAAAGCATCACCCTGAACGCAAAAAAAAAAAAACATCCTGAAAGCACGAACACACACACACACACACACACACATCTGTAGTGCTCGAGCTGCGTATAAATGCACGCATTCATCTCTTATTGCATTACACTGTTTACATTTTAACATTTGGACATGCTCAATAAATGAGTCGTGGCAAAATACAATTGTTGTAAATAAATGCATGCTGAATGCAAAATAATTATGCAAAATAATCGTTCTTTTAAGAACTGTTTACTGAAAGATACCACTTTCATTCATTCATTTTTTTCTTCGGCTGAGTCCCTTTATTAATCAGGAGTCGCCACCTTATCCAGTATATGTTTTACGCAGCGGATGCTCTTCCAGCCACAACCCAACACTGCAAAACACACTCTTGCATTCACACTCATACACTGCGGCCAATCAGCTTATTCAATTCACCTATAGCGCATGTGTCTGACTGTGGGGGAAACCGGAGCACCCGGAGGAAACCCACACCAACACGGGGAGAACATGCAAACTCCACACAGAAAAATACCACTTTCATTCATTCATTTTCTTTTCGACTTACTCCCTTTAGTAATCTGGGGTCGCCACAGCGGAATGAACCGCCAACTTATCCAGCATATGTTTTATGCAGCGGATGCCCTTGCAGCTCCAACCCATCACTGGGAAACACCCATACACTCTCAATTACACACATACACTATGGACAATTTTAGCTTACCCAATTTTGGACTTGTTGGGGAAACTCCGGAGCACCCGGAGGAAACCCACGCCAACACGGTGAAAACATGCAAACAGAAATGCCAATTGACCCAAGGCTCGAACCAGCGAGCTTCTTGCTGTAAGGCAACAGCACTACCTACTCTGCCACCGCGTCACCAAAAATACCACTTGAAAAACGTAATTAATAAATAAATAGATATATATATTAAGTTTTTTGAAGTGAATTTTTTTTCAATTTTCATTTATGGAACCATAAGTGCCAGTAGAGAACTTACATTTTTATAAATACAGTACATTCAAATGCATGCTGCAGGCCAGCCTTATGTAAGCATTGGTTTACAAAGTAGACCTTTTTGCAGTTATTTGCTTCAATTTCTATTTAATAAGGTTTAAATACTGCTTTTAGTGACATTTTAAGCACTTCTTTTTAGCTGGATCAACATAACCACACTTTTAGATATATTTATATTTTTTGGAATATTTCATAAAGATTTTGAATAAAGAAATATAAAGAAAAAAAAAACTTATTTTTAAAATGCAAATTTGTTATAAATAAATTATTATTATATAAAAAATATTAATATATTAAATATATCATTAAGAAACAAAACTGAAATAAATGAAATGAAGTTTTTTATTTCATCATTTATAACTTTAAGAAATTTATAAGAAGTTATAACTTTATAAAATAAAGTTTTAAATTAAAAACTAGCCTATTGTCATTTATTAGGCAAATAACAAACTGAGCAGCACATTCAACTTTCCTCAGTCAGAATTTGGCCACTTGAATATTGAACAATTAAAACTTAATAATAATAATAATAATAATAATTCATTCATTCATTTACTTTTCGGCTTAGTCCCTTTAATAATCCCGGGTCGCCACAGCGGAATGAACCAACAACTTATCCAGCACATTTTTACGCAGCAGATGCCCTTCTAGCTGCAACCCATTACTGGGAAACATCCATTCACACTTATTCACACACATACACTACGGACAATTTAGCTTACCCAATTCACCTGTACCGCATGTCTTTGGACCGTGGGGGAAACCGGAGCACCCGGAGGAAAGCCACGCGAACGCAGAGAGAACATGCAAACTCCACACAGAAATGCCAACTGGTCCAGCCGAGGCTCGAACCAGCGACCTTCTTGCTGTGAGGCGACAGCACTACCTACTGCGCCATCACGTCGCCCAATAATAATAATAATAATAATGTAGAGCTTGACAATTTTTTCTGGCAGTATTAAAATAAAAGTTCCTTGTAAAATGTTTTCTCTATTTAACAACAATACAGTAGCGAAAGATGACTTCAAGCGAAATCTGACGTAAATTAATCTGATGTCGCCTCACAGCAAGAAGGCCGCTGGTTCGAGTCCTGGCTGGTTCAGTTGGCATTTCTGTGTGGAGTTTGCATGTTCTCCCCGTGTTGGCGTGGGTTTCCTCCGGGTGCTCCTGTTTCCCCAACAGTCCAAACACATGCGCTATAGGTGAATTGAATAAACTAAATTGGCCGTAGTGTATGAGTGTGTATGGGTGTTTCCCAGTACTGGGTTGCTGCTGGAAGGGCATCCGCTGTGTAAAACATATGCTGGATAAGTTGGCGGTTCATTCCGCTGTGGCGACCCCTGATGAACAAAGGGACTAAGTCGAAAAGAAAATGAATGAATGAAAGTGGTATTTTTCTGTGTGGAGTTTGCATGTTCTCCCCGTGTCGGTGTGGGTTTCCTCCGGGTGCTCCGGTTTCCCCCACAGGCAAACACATGCGCTATAGGTGAATTGAATAAGCTAATTGGCCGCAGTGTATGAGTGTGAATGGGTGTTTCCCAGTACTGGGTTGCTGCTGGAAGGGCATCCGCTGTGTAAAACATATGCTGGATAAGTTGGCGGTTCATTCCGCTGTGGCAACCCCTGATGAACAAAGGGACTAAGCCGAAGAAAAATGAAATAATGTCCCAACACAAATCGATTAAGTGGATTGAAAACTAAAAAAATTAAGTTGTCGCAACAAAATCTCAATAATAATTTTTTTTAGCTTAAATTATTTTTAAACTAAATTAGCCATAGTGTATGAGTGAGTGAATGAGTTGGCGGTTCATTCCGCTGTGGCGACCTCTGATGAACAAAAGGACTAAGCCGAAGAAAAATGAATGAATGAATAAGTTGTTTGAACAACAACAAAAAATTGAGTGTTTGTTTGGACAGATTCTCCAAAATATAATGCTCTTAGAAATAAACTAATTAAATAGCATCATTAAGCAGTCCTAAAGCTAACATGGTATAAGGCACTCCATTATTTCAGGGGTTGCAACTGTAAATGTAAGCTCTTAGTAAGGCGTTTCAGGCTGTTTCTATGCATTTGAGGAGTTTTGCTCGCTCGCAGCTCTGTGAAAGAGGTGCTGACAAGCCATTAAAATACTTCCAGCTGCAGCGCTCAGCACAGTTAGACTTTTCTTTCACACTGAGCTTTACATGCCCTCATTTCAGTCTGAAGTTTGCCCCATAATGAATGATGAGGCAGAAAGGTTTGCGCTTATATGCAACATCTTACAACACCACATCCATTTCTGTCCGCACGCCTTCGCTCGAGATCACCATTAGTTCACCTGAACTGAATATACATGAAAAATCTGTATAATATGTGTATTTAAACATTCATTCATTCATTTTCCTTCGGCTTAGTCCCTTTATTCATCAGGGGTCGCCACAGCGGAATGAACCGCCAACTATTCCAGCATATGTTATGTTTAGCCTACCCAATTCCCCTATAGCACATGTGTTTGGACTGTAGGGGGAAACCGAAGCACACGCCAACACGGTGAGAACATGCAAACTCTACACAGAAATCCCAACTGACCCAGCCAGGACTCGAACCAGCGACCGGCGACAGTACTAACCACTGAGCCACCGTGTCACCATATTTAAACATTACACAGCCATAATTATCCTCCTTGAAGACCCCAAAAAAGTAACTCCGCTGAAAGGTTGAATAATATTGTGGTTTACCTGACATATTAATATGCCATTCATTAACTTTTAACGATTGTTTAAGTTCTGTATGTGAAACAATGTGTCGGGCATTTACAGTAGAGTAATAAATGGCAGCTAAATGAAGGCAAACCAATCAATCTTCCCTATGTTTTGGTCTGGAAATGACAAATATGTCTGCTGCCCTACAGTAAACCTCAACAAACCCTTTGCAACCTCTCTGGACTGAAAGCATTCTCTCATTCTCCTGTTGTTTTTTTTCTGAGTGCTCATCTAAACTAGAAGACAGTGTCACAAATGTTGATTTTGGACCCTCACCAACTTTCTTTTTCTCCTATTGCTGGCTCCAGCTAAATGACCATTTTGACTGATTCGGTCATGGATGTCCGCGGGCCGTGAAAACCTCTGTTAACTCCTTCATCTGTGCCAACATTCATCAATGTTTGGCTTCACCTCATCAGAGACTTGCTTTTAGTCAGCTCTAGATATATTCGGTCTGTTAAATTTGCTTATACTGTGGGATTGTTGAATGCTTGATTCTGATTGGCTGATGAACATTCTGAGGAGTGCGGTTATTTTCAGATAAGCGCACAGCTAAAGTAGTTCCGGCAGGTTTTGGGTGTATTATAGCTCAATATCACTGAATGATTTGAGTTATTTCACAGTCAGACAATCACATCAAAACACAACAGAAGGGGTTAACATTCTGTTAACGTTAATTTCTGTAAATTACACGGTATTTAGCTGTAATATAAACTGTATTTTACTGTAGGAGAGTTATGCAGTATGTTACTGTATTTTAAAGTTGCATTTAGAAAACTACTGTATATTTTACAGTAAACATATACTGTACATACAATACTGTAAATACATATACTGTAGAGCAAGATCAATTGTACTGTAAATGTAAATACAGTATTTTTGCTGTAATTGATTTACAGTAAATTACCGGCGAACTGCTGCCAGTAAGTTACTGTAGATTTTACAGGAAACTGTTACCAGTGTGTTTATGATTTATTGTAAATGACACAGTATTTAGCTGTAATGTAAACTGTATTTTACTGTAGTAAAGTTATGCAGTATATGTTACTGTATTTAAGTTGCATTGTGAAAATTGCTGTATATTTTACAGTAAAGATATGCATATAATTCTGTAAATACATATACAGCAAGATGAATTGTGCAGTAAATTTAATTACAGTAATTTTGCGCTAACTGATTTACAGTAAATTACTGGCGATCTGCTGCCAGTGAGTAGCTGTAGATTTACAGAAAACTGTTAACTGTCTGTTAACGATATTTTGTAAATTACACAGTATTTAACTGTAATATAAACTGTATTTTACTGTAGTAAAGTTATGCAGTATGTTACTGTATTTTAATTTAGTTGCATTGTGAAAATTACTGTTATTTTACAGTATAGATATACATACAATCCTGTAAATACATATACAGCAAGATAGATTGTGCTGTAAATGTAAATACAGTATTTTTGCTGTATTTGATTTACAGTGAGTTACTGGTGAACTGCTGCCAGTAAGTTACTGTAGATTTCACGGGAAACTGTTAACAGTGTGTTAACGATTTATTGTAAATGACACAGTATTTAGCTGTAATATAAACTGTATTTTACTGTAGTAAAGTTATGCAGTATGTTACTGTATTTAAGTTGCATTGTGAAAATTGCTGTATATTTTACAGTAAAGATATGCATATAATTCTGTAAATACATATACAGCAAGATGAATTGTGCAGTAAATTTAATTACAGTAATTTTGCGCTAACTGATTTACAGTAAATTACTGGCGATCTGCTGCCAGTGAGTAACTGTAGATTTACAGAAAACTGTTAACTGTCTGTTAACGATATTTTGTAAATTACACAGTATTTAACTGTAATATAAACTGTATTTTACTGTAGTAAAGTTATGCAGTATGTTACTGTATTTTAATTTAGTTGCATTGTGAAAATTACTGTTTATTTTACAGTATAGATATACATACAATCCTGTAAATACATATACAGCAAGATAGATTGTGCTGTAAATGTAAATACAGTATTTTTGCTGTATTTGATTTACAGTGAGTTACTGGTGAACCGCTGCCAGTAAGTTACTGTAGATTTCACGGGAAACTGTTAACAGTGTGTTAACGATTTATTGTAAATGACACAGTATTTAGCTGTAATATAAACTATTTTACTGTAGTAAAGTTATGCAGTATGTTACTGTATTTAAGTTGCATTGTGAAAATTGCTGTATATTTTACAGTAGAGATATGCATATAAATCTGTAAATACATATACAGCAAGATAAAGTGTGCAGTAAATTTAATTACAGTATTTTTGCTAGTAATGATTTACAGTAAATTACTGGTTAACTGCTGCCGGTAGGTTACTGTAGATTTTTCAGGAAACTGTTAACAGTATTGTTTTAATTCATTTTTAATTAGGTTTAGTTTTGATGTTATTTTTCACTATGTAGGCACTGAAATAATTCAGTGTAGTGATATAGAAGTGTAATGCGCTCAAAACGGAACTACTTTAGCTTTTATCTGAAAATAACCATGCCTTAGAATGTTCATCAGCCAATCATAATCAAGCATTTAGTTAGCAACCCTCAATATAAATGCATATAATGGTCAAAATACTGCCAGCAGAGCTATTCTGTTCTGTCAATGTGTCGTGCAAAGAACTAAGGGTGTACTCACACTAGGCATGGTTGCATTGAACCATGCCAGGGTGCGATTGCGATTGCCAAAAATACATTTTAACCCAAAATCATTAGAATATGAAGTAAAGATCATGTTCAAGTAAGATATTTTGTAAATGTGCTACTGTAAATATATTAAAACTCAATTTTTGATTAGTAATATGCATTTCTAAGCACTTTAAAGGTGATTTTCTTAATATTTAGATTTTCTTGGATCCTCAGATGATCAAATGATCTGCCAAATATTGTCATATCAAAACAAATACATTAATGGGAATCTTATTTATTTAGTTTTCATGTGATTTATACATCTCAAGTTTTATAGTCTAAGATCACAATTCAAAATCTTTATCGACAATGGACAGATTCCACGGATGTCGAACATTCTTCATGCAAACCAAAGATGCAGATTAAGATGTTTTACTTTTAAGAGTCTCATGGCTCCAAGAAGCGATTTTTGACCGTAATCTACCATATTTGGAGATATAAAACAGATCATCAATCACTATGAACCAGACGTTTGGACTCCTAATAAGCAACTTCTGCACCAAAACCACTGGAACGTCAACCACAAGGACGGACAACCAAAAATGCTGTCGTTTTGTGAGTGACAACCCTTCACCAGAGCACAAAAACCCGCCGCAATTATCTATAGCATTTATCTTCAGAAGTCATCCTCAAAACCAGAAAGCAGTTCAATGCAGCAAAGGTTATAATTTATTGCAATTTTGCTGTCAGAATAACAGTTTATTCACCAGGAGTTGGATGAAAAGCAGGTTTACGGTGTCAGAGGACATGCTGGATCATAGTCTGAAGTTATGAAGTTTGACATGATCTATACGTTACAGACGGCGGTTTAACTTTGTGAAGAAGCGATACGAACAATCCTTCAAGATAACAGTCGAAAAGCTAAAAAAAAAGGATGATAGACAAATAAATCAAACCTTGTGCAAATTAAATTCATCTACTACACACACAGAGAGAATACAAAATGTGCTAGATCATTTTTAGGACGGGGGTTTCAATAAAACATTTCATGAGACAGATTTTTGAGTAGCTACAGTATAAAGGAAAGCTGGGTTGTTGCAACCCAATGTTGGGTCAAATATGGGCCAATTTAAAAGTGTCATTTATGTTTACCTGAAAAAATTAACCCAACGGTGAATGAACGGTTTATTCATTCATTTTCTTTTCGGCTTAGTCCCGTTATAAATCTGGGCTCACCACAGCGGAATGAACCGCCAACTTATCCAGCATATGTTTTATGCAGCGGATGCCCTTCCAGCTGCAAGCCAACACCAGGAAACACCCATACACTTTTACATTCACACACATACACTACGGCCCATTTAGTTTATTCAATTCCCCAATAGTGCCCTTCCAGCTGCAACCCAGCACTGGGAAAGCATATATTTGATCCATTTTTGGAGTTTGGGATACTTTCTTGATGTACTATTATTCGCCCACATATTAACTTCTTTTTTAAATATTTCCCAAATGATGTTTAACAGATTCAGGAATTTTTCACAGTATTTCCTATAATATTTTTTTCTTCTGGAGAAAGTCTTATTTGTTTTATTTTAGCTAGAATAAAAGCAGTTCTTATTTTTTTTAAAAAACATTTTAAGGTCAATATTATTAGATCCATTCCTTCATTCATTGATTCATTCATTTTCTTCTGCTTATCCAGGGGATCCCGAGGCATTCCAAGGCCAGCCGAGATACATACCTGTACACTACCTGACAAAAGTCTTGTCGTGGATCTCAGTTGTAAGAGCAACAAATAATAACGTGACACCTAGTTGATCATTTGGAAAAGTGGCAAAAGTTAGACTTTTCAGATGAATCATCTGTTGAACTGCATCCCAATCATCACAAACACTGCAGAAATCAGTCAAGTTTGGATGAAAAATCATGGTTTGGGTTTACATTCAGTGTGGGGGCGTGCGAGAGATCTGCAGAGTGGATGGCAACATCAACAGACTGAGCTATCAAGACATTTGTGCTGCCCATTACATTACAAACCACAGGAGAGGGACAATTCTTCAGCAGAATATCGCTCCTTCTCGTCAAAGTTTCTGAAAGCAAAGAACAGTGGTGTCCAAACTCGGCCCTGGAGGGCGGGTGTCCTGCATATTTTAGTTCCAACCCTAATCAAACACACCTGAACCAGCTAATCAAGGTCTTTCCAGGTATACTAGAAACTTCCAGGCAGGTGTGTTAAAGGAAGTTAGAGCTAAACTATGCAGGACACCGGCCCTCCAGGACCGAGTTTGGACACCCCTGGCAAAGAAGGTCAAGGTGCTCCAGGATTGGCCAACCCAGTCACCAGACATGAACATTATTGAGCATGTCTGGGGTAAGATGGAGGAGGCATTAAAGATGAATCCAGAGAATCTTGATGAACTCTGGGAGTCCTGCAAGAACGCTTTCTTTGCCATTCCAGATGACTTTATTAATCAGTGATTTGAGTCATTGCAGAGATGTATGGATGCAGTCCTCCAAGCTCATTATGGAGTCAGACACAATATTCATTCTGTTTCCACTGCAGCATGACTTTATATTCTATACTGGACATTATTTCTGTTCAGTGACAAGACTTTAGTCTAAGCAACGTCAGACCTTACTGTCCTAATGAAATCATTAAAAATCAAGGCATGATCATGTTTTATTTTGGTAAAATAAGCGTAATCTAGAGGCCTTTGCCTTTTATATAAACTACTTCTGATACCAAATGATCAACTAGAAGTCAAGTTATTAATGGTTCTTCCTAAAACTAGGATAGGCGACAAGACATTTGTCAGGTAGTGTAGTCCCTCCACCGTGTCCTGGGTCTTCCCCTCCTCCCGGTGGGACATGCCTGCAACACCTCCTTAACAGTGGCGGCTGGTGTTAAAAAATGTGGGGAGGGCGCAAACACCAGAAAAAAAAAACTGTTGGTAAAGTAAGAGCGTAAAAGCCATTTTTCAGGTGATGCATCAAAAAACTAAAATATGACTAAAGCATACAATAAATGCATCACAAATCAGTTCAATTTAGTTCAATTTGGGCTTATCATCAGTAATGAAGTAATCAAGATAATCAGTAAACACACACACACACACACACACACACAAACAAATGTTGCCTAATCACTGGCCAGTAGCACTACTTGAAAATAAATTTTGCTCTCCTTTTTTCTGGCTTGAAAATTTCTCAATAACTTTTAGTTAACGTCAGTCATCTCAGTCACCAGTCTCGTCTCTTCTCTATTGACAGCATGGCCAATGCATTCAGCCTCTCTTGCGTCATGCTGTTTGAAACAGCAAACACGGAAATAGTTAAAAAGATGACTTACTGTACATCACAACCTGGCAAACTCCGTTTGTCATAACAAGTGCTGGAAAAGCCCCGAATATTTGCGCGCTCGCGATCACTTGACTACTGGTGAATTTGCAAGGAAGGTCGATCTGGTCCAAGCTCCTTCGTCCTTTTTTTCTTCATCCAAACGCCTTGTGAACGGATATCTTTGCAAAGATACAACGGAATATTCCTTCATCTCGAGAAAATGCATTCTAAGCTCTTTGGTGAGAATGGTCCAATCACATAAGGCCAATCAAATAAAAACAAATATGATTCGTTCTAACAACAAAATGGGAGTGTTCGGGGCGCAGAGCGCTGCGCCCCAAGGACAATTTAAAACTGGCCAATTAGAGCTTATCGTCTTATCACGTGCATTGAAAATGTTCGTGTACCTACATAGACACCCATTAGTCCGGAGCCCCGCACACATATGAAAAAATATTGTTCATACATTTTTTTTCAATAAATGTTAGTATGACTACAATAAATGTTAGTATTGTTATATTTAAATCAATTTATTTTGTTAATATTTGTGATAATAAACATTAACATATTAAAGGGGTCTAACTTGAAGGGAGGGCGGCGCCCCAGCGCCCTCTATTGACCAGCCGCCACTGCTCCTTAAGTAGGCGTCCAGGAGGCATCCGAAACAGATACCCGAGCCACCTCAGCTGACTTCTCTCGATGTGGAGGAGCAGCAGCTCTACTCCGATCTCCTCCCAGGTGACAGAGCTCCTCACCTTATCTATCCCTCCCTGTCACCCTGCGAAGGAAACTCATTTCGCCCTCTTGTATCCGAGATCTTGTCCTTTCATGTCTTGACCCAAAGCTCATGACCATAGGTGAGAGTAGGAACGTAGATCGGCTTTCGGTTCAGCTCCTTTTTTACCACAGCGGACCAGTACACTGATTCCATTACTGCTGCACCGATCTGCCTGTCAGTCTCACGATCCGTCCTTTCCTCACTCGTGAACAAAACCCCAAGATACTTGAACTCCTCCACCTGGGTTAAGGACTTTCCTCCAACCTGGAGATGGCAAACCACCTTTTTCGGGTATTATAAGCCCCCTTAAGCAATATTTGTTTTCGATTGTCTACAGAACAAACCCCTGTTATACAATGACATGCCTAATTACCCGAACATAACCTTGTTAAGCTTTTAAATGTCACTTTAAACTGAATACTAGTCTCTTGAAAAATATCTAGTCAAATATTATGTACTGTCATCATGGGAAATATAAAATAAATCAGTTATTAGAAATGAGTTATTAAAACTATCATAATTAGAAATGTGTTCTTTCCGTTAAACAGTAATGGAAGAAAACAATATACAGGAGGGCTAATAATTCTGAATTCAACTGTATTTTGGAAGGTTAAAGTCCAAATGTGCGAATGTAAAACCAACTTCACCTCGATTGTTTGACTGCGGGAGAGTTTGACCGGTCCATCGGCCGCTGTTTTTTTCTCCCTGCTGCTATCAATCAATTCAAAGGCTCCTGAACAGGAAGACCATTTCCCCGTCATCAGTCCCTCAGCGAGAGCATTACTATATACTCCACATGAACGTAGCGCTGCCCTGCTCTCTGCACCTCGCTGGATCTGCACGCTTCATCCTCCATAAATCACACTCACTCACTGCCTCGGCTGGATTCCCCAAAACTGTGAAAGGATTTGTGTTTTTGTTAGCGTAGCATGGTGCACGAGCAGTAAATTCACAGGTCAGATGAAACCGTTTTGCTAATGTGAAAAAGATGCTGATATTTTGGTATATTTTTGGTATATAATATATACACTCACCGGCCACTTTATTAGGTACACCTTATTAGTACCGGGTTGGACCCTTTTTGCCTTCAGAACTACCTTTGCAGTCACAGCATAGACTCAACAAGGTACTGGAAATATTCCTCAGAGATTTTGGTCCATATTAGTCCATACAGTTGCTGCAGATTTGTCGGCTGCACATCCATGATGTGAATCTCCCGTTCCACCACATCCCAAAGGTGCTCTATTGGATTAAGATCTGCTGAAGTAGCCATCAGAAGATGGGTACACTGTGGTCATAAAGGGATGGACATGGTCAGCAACAATACTCAGGTAGGCTGTGGTGTTGACACCATGCTCAATTGGTACTAATGGGCTCAAAGTGTGCCAAGAAAACATCCCCCACACCATTACACCACCACCACCAGCCTGAACCGTTGATACAAGGCAGGATGGATCCATGCTTTCATGTTGTTGATGCCAAATTCTGACCCGACCATCCGAATGTCACAGCAGAAATGGAGACTCATCAGACCAGGCAACGTTTCTCCAATCTTCTATTGTCCAGTTTTGGTGAGCCTGTGTGAATTGTAGCCTCAGTTTCCTGTTCTTAGCTGACAGGAGTGGCACATGATGTGGTCTTCTGCTGCTGTAGCCCATCCGCCTCAAGGTTGGACGTGTTGTGTGTTCAGAGATGCTCTTCTGCAGACCTCGGTTGTAGCGAGTGCTTATATGAGTTACTGTTGCCTTTCAATCAGCTGGAACCAGTCTGGCCATTCTCCTCTGACCTCTGGCATCAACAAGGCATTTGTGCCCACAGAACTGCCGCTCACTGGATATTTTCTCTTTTTCAGACCATTCTCTGTAAACCCTAGAGATGGTTGTGCGTGAAAATCCCAGTAGATCAGCAGTTTCTGAAATACTCAGACCAGCCTGTCTGGCACCAACAACCATGCCACATTTGGACATTTTGTCCGCAGTTGGACAGGTGTACCTAATAAAGTGGCCGGTGAGTGTATTTGCATCAAATATTTGCATTTTGACTTTGTATAAGCGTCACATAAGCCTACAGTATGTTCAATCCTATTTCACAGCAATTTTAATTGAGAAATGAAACTTAAATTAAGAAATATGAGACTTCTTTTTCTCATGAAACATAGAGGAAAAGCAAGTCTCGAATTATGAAATATCAATCTCTCTTTTCTCAGAGCTCCACAATTACTGCAATATCTTTACAGGATTATTTCTCTATTATTTTTCTGTGCTGTTGCGCTGTGAGCTGATTTCAGTGAGTTATTGTCTGACCCCTGGATGAACCCTCAGCATCGAACCATTGAAGAATATGAGCGCGCAGCGGCGACTGCTGCATTTCTCATTAAGCTGAAAGGAGCCTCAGATTCAGTGCTGTTTTACTTCATGTTCCTGCTCCCTGGTGTCAGGAATTCAGTCGAGGTCTCGGGATAAAATCACACTTCTCAGTAGCTGATCTCTTCATTAAATAGAGACTGTGGAGTATCAGGAAGGGATTTCCACAGCTGAACTATTCTCACTGTCAATACATCCAGACACGGTTGATGGAAAACTCAGCTTCACCTTCTTCCAATGGCTTACAAAGTCATTTCATTTTGCATTCAAGGAAAAAGACAGACAGACAGATGAACAGATGGATGAATGGATAGACAGACAGATGGGTAGACGAAGGGATGGATGGATGGATGGATGGATGGATAGACCGACAGACAGATGGTTATATCAATGGATGGATAGATAGACCAACAGATGGAAGAATGAATAGATGGATGGGTGGATGGATGAATAGACAGATGGATGGATGAATAGATGGATGGATGGATGGATGGATGGATAGACCGACAGATGAATGGTTGGATGAATAGATAGTTGGATAGATAGACAGACAGATGGATAGATGGAAGAATTAATAGATGAATAAATGGATGGATGGATGGATAGACCGACAGATGGATGCATGGATGAATAAACAGATGATGGATGGATAGATAGATAGATAGATAGATAGATAGATAGATAGATAGATAGATAGATAGATAGATAGATAGATAGATAGATAGATAGATAGATGGATAGATGGATGGATGGATGGATGGATGGATGGATGGATGGATGGATGGATGGATGGATGGATGGATGGATGGATGGATAGACCGACAGACAGATGGTTATATCAATGGATGGATAGATAGACCAACAGATGGAAGAATGAATAGATGGATGGGTGGATGGATGAATAGACAGATGGATGGATGAATAGATGGATGGATGGATGGATGGATAGACCGACAGATGAATGGTTGGATGAATAGATAGTTGGATAGATAGACAGACAGATGGATAGATGGAAGAATTAATAGATGAATAAATGGATGGATGGATGGATAGACCGACAGATGGATGCATGGATGAATAAACAGATGATGGATGGATAGATAGATAGATAGATAGATAGATAGATAGATAGATAGATAGATAGATAGATAGATAGATAGATAGATAGATAGATAGATAGATAGATAGATAGATAGATAGATAGATAGATAGATAGTAGTATAGAAGTTTGAAGTAGCTATAAAATTAAATAATTGAAGTACTTTTTAAGTGTGAAGCAGTTGGTAGAGATAGATCACTACATATAGGTTAGCAGGTTTCTAGTATGGATTGGCATGTTTCTTGCTAGGTGGTTGCTAGGGTGTTCGGAATGGTTGCTAAGGTAAATGCTAGGGTGTTCTGAGTCATTGCTTAGATATTGCTAGGCGGCTGGTAGGGTGTTCTGAGTGGTTGCTTGGCGGTTGCTAAGGCGTTGCTAGGGTGTTCCCAGGTAGTTGTTAAGGTGTTGCTAGGGTATTCTGGTTAAGGTTGCTAGTCGACCACTGAGCGGTTGTTAAGGCACTGCTAGACGATTGCTAGGTTGTTCTGAGTGGTTGCTAGGGCGTTGCTAGGGTGTTCTAGGTGGTCGCTAGGCAGTTGCTAGGGTGTTCTGAGTGGTTGCTAAGGTGTTGCTAGGCTGCTCTAGGTGGTCGCTAAGGTGTTGCTAGGGTGTTCTGAGTGGTTGCTAAGGCATTGCTAAGCGGTTGCTAAGGTGTTCTGAGTGGTTGTTAGGTCGTTGCAAAGGAATTGCTAGGTGGTTGCTAAGGTGTTCTGAGTGGCTGTTAGGTCGTTACAAAGGCATTGATAGGTGGTTGCTAAGACGTTGCTAGGTGGTTGCTAGGGTGTTCTGAGTTGTTGCTAGGCAGTTGCTAAGGTGTTCTGAGTGGTTGCTAGGCGGTTGCTAAGGCATTGCTAGGTGGTTGCTAGGGTGTTTTGAGTGGTTGCTAAGGCGTTGTTAGGCAGTTGCTAAGATGTTCTGATTGGCTGCTAGGTGGTTGCTAAGATGTTCTAGGTCGTTGCTAAGGTGTTGCTAGGTGGTTGCTAGGGTGTTTTGTATGTTTGCTAGGCCGGGGCTAGGATCTTCTGAGTGGTTGATAGGGTGTTGCTGGGCAGTTGCTATGGTGTTCTGAATGGTTGCTAAGGCATTGCTAGGCAGTTGCTAAGGTGTTCTGAGTGGCTGCTAGGCGGTTGTTAAGGCGTTGCCAGGGTGTTCTAAGTCATTACTAAGGCGTTGCTAGACCATTGCTAAGGTGTTCTGGGTGATTGCTAGGCGGTTGCTAGGGTGTTCTAGATGGTTAAAAAGATGTTGCTAGGTGCTTGTCAAGGTGTTCTGAGTGGTTGCTAGGCAGCTGCTAACATAAATTACCATGTTTCTAGCATAAATTAGCATGTCGTTAGCATTGAGTATGATTTAGCATGTCACTAGCATGTTTCTAGTGTAAACTAGCATGCTGCTAGCATGAATTTAGTATGAATTCGGATGTTTGCTAGTATGATTAGTATGTTTGTTAGTATGTTTCCATTATGGATTAGTATATTGTTAGTATAAATTAGCATGTTGCTAGTATGTTTATGTATGAATTAGCATGTTGCTAGTATGATTAGTATGTTTCTGGTATGGAGTAGTATATTGTTAGTATGAATTGGTATGTTGTTACTATGTCCAATGTAAAGTCAATGGCAGTTTGTTAATTTTTATTTTACAATAGAAGTCTATGGGACAGTTGCTAGGGTGGCGTAAGTGGTTGCTAGGGTGTGGCTAGCAAGTTAAAAGGTCATCAGTGATTGGCAGATTGGTAGTCTGAGTTAAATGAGCGTAAACTTAAGTCTGTATGACAGTCTGGCGGAAAGTTATGTTTTTCTCAAGCCACCATAAATATGATATATTGAATAATATGATATATTATTTATATTTGATTTAATTATAATATATATATTCAGATTATTATTAATATATATAAATATTATTTTATTCTTTTTTTTTTTTTTTTTTTTTTTTTTTTTTTTTTTTTTTTTTTACTACTACTACTATATTGTGTGCTGTTTTTTTTTTTTAATTATATATGCATGTTACTTTTTATGTAAACTTTATAAATGCTTTGGCAATACATTTGTAAAATTTGTCATGCCAATAAAGCAACTATTGAATTGAATTGAATAGATAGATAGATAGATAGATAGATAGATAGATAGATAGATAGATAGATAGATAGATAGATAGATAGATAGATAGATAGATAGATAGATAGATAGATAGATAGATAGATAGATAGGAAGACGGACGGATGGATATAAATAAAGATAGATGGGTAGACAGAAAAACAGAGAGATAAAAAATAGATCTCTCTCTCTCGCTCTCTCTCTCTCTCTTTCTCTCTCTCTCTCTCTCTCTCTCTCTCTCTCTCTCTCTCTCTCTTTCTCTCTCTCTCTCTCTCTCTCTCTCTCTCTCCTTGGGGCAGTCTGGTAACTGTGAGTCCAGGGAAAGCGCAGCTCCTCCAGCATGTGTTGATCTGATCAGCCGTTTGGGCAGAGATGATGTGGACTGCTGCTCTGTGAAATACAGGCTGAATAGAAACACAGCAGTTCATGTGTTTGATTATCGTTATTCTCCAGATTTCCCCAGACATCAGGGTCGGGTTCCCGAAGACCGAGTCAGTCATTTATTTGTCTGGGGATGGATAACATTCCACTTCTTCATTTCCACATGGATGTCGCTTTTCTTTTCCTCGCTCATTCCTTCCTGATAAACATCTAATACTCAAACATGTCTTTGAGGACGTTTCCTTCCCTTCACAGCTCTCTACAGTGGCCGTGTGGGTTGTGTGTGTCCTGCTTCAGTCAGAGAAATGATTGTTTAAAGAAACACTCCAATTTTTCTTTGGATATAGGCTCATTTTACAATTCCCCTAGAGTTAAACATTTTTGAATTTTAGCTTAGCTTAGCATAGATCATTGATTCAGATTAGACCATTAGCATCTCACTCAAAATTGCCCAACCAAATTTTATGTTGGTCTTAGTACAAAATCTAACTACAGAAGAGTCAAGCTTTAAATAGGAAATTTATCTTTATTCTTTGGTCATTTTTGAGCAAGATGCTAATGGTCTAATCCGATTCAATGAGCTATGCTAAGCTAAGCTAAAAGTTATCAGCTGAATAGATTCAAAAAGAGTAAAACTCATCTGTTTAACTGTAAAATAAGCCTATTTCAAAAAAAAAAAAAGTGCAGTGTTCCTTTAAACAGCTCGTGCTTCATCACAGCGATGACATTGTTTGTGCAGCGTCCATCAGTCAAGCGCTGACCGACTGAGGCCCATCCAGTAAGTCGTCCATCTCCTGAGCCTGAGCACAGACGGTTTTATTTCATCATGAGATTTTTATGTGCAGAAAAATAACAAGAAGGAAACCTTAGCGCTGTGATTTTTTTCCTCTTCTTCTTCTTTTGGTATTCAAACAAAAGGCTTCTGTTGTTACTAAATCAATGCTAATTTGCAACTTGGCAAATGCTCGGTCAGAGGAAGCTTGTGGTTGAAGGATATTTCTTTCACATAGCTATATCTTGTGTCTTTTTTTGTAGCCCAAATTCTATACTTACACTCGATGTGACCTCGCAGATATGAGGGGAAACTAAAAAAGACGTATGCCATGAGGTAGGTTTTATTAGATCTGGTTTCAAAGCAAACAATGAAGTACAGCTACACCTTCGTACAGACATCATAACATCCGACTGATCCTGAGGAACTGCTAAAGATTACATGAATCCCGCTGCCAAAGTAGGACCGACAATACTGTGAAATTCCAGAACGCGGTTACAGAAATAAGATTGTTAAAATGAAATAATGAACTATAATCCTGACCACAGGCGGTCATAAACACAGTGTTGTTCCAGGATTTACACCACATGGGCAACTTTTGGTGCAGTGGAGATTTGCCCAGTTTATCAAAGTGGGATATGTGGACCAGATGAGGGGCTGAAGGATTGTATCTGAACTCTGATGTAACAGCTGAGACTTCAGGTTAAAGTAACCATGAAACGGAAGTTAAGATTGTCCTTTTTTCCTCTATCGTGACGTACACTTGAAATGATCCTGAGATCAGGGAACCAGTTGGATTGTTGGTAGATGGATGTTGCTAACAAAATGAAAGATTGATGAATTCAGAGGAAATTAGACACAGCCTGATAGCCCCGCCCTAAATGACTGATAGCCCCACCCCAAATGCATTCCATGTGAGCAGAAATGAAGTCATATCGAGGGGGGGAGAAGGTTATGATATTTGATAAAAAATTCTGAAGGCAAATTAATTTTTACAAAATAATGAAGTGCACAGATACATCGTTTATACCAAAAATTATTACACATAAAAATTCTGGAAACAGAATGAAAATTGTGTCTGACTCCATGAGCTTGGAGGACTGCATCCATAAATCTCTTCAATGACTCAAATCACTTATTAAGAAAGTCATCTGGAATGCCAAAGAAAGCGTTCTTGCAGAACTCCCAGGGTTCATCAAGATTCTTTAGATTGATCTTTAATGCCTCCTCCATCTTACCCCAGACATGCTCAATAATGTTCATGTCTGGTGACTGGGCTGGCCAATCCAAATTTCAGGAACTTTGATGTGGAGGCTGAAGTATGAGGAGCGCTATCCTGCTGAAGAATTTGCCCTCTCCTGTGGTTTGTAATGTAGTGGGCAGCACAAATGTCTTGATACCTCAGGCTGTTGATGTTGCCGTCCACTCTGCAGATCTCTCGCACGCCCCCATACTGAATTGCATATCTTTTCCTTCACCTAGACTTGACTTCAGTGAGAATCTTGGGTCCATGTGGGTTTCAGTAGGTCTTCTGGGGTATTTGTGATGATTGGGATGCAGTTCAACAGATGATTCATCTGAAAAATCTACCTTCTGCCACTTTTCCAAATGATCAACTAAAAGTCAAGTTATTATTTGTTGCTCTTACAACCGAGATTGACGACAAGATTTTGTCAGGTATAGTGCTTTCATCAGCTAGTACAACTGGTAGATGATGAGAACACTTTATGGTTGATAAAATAGGTTCAAACTCCTACACAGTTAGCAATTTTGCTATACATATTGCTAAAACACATCTACTAAATTTGTTTAAAAAGCCTGATTAGCCTATTTTCTTTGTTTATTTTGGCTTGGACATAACTATAAAGTTAAATCAACCTCTAAGCTAGTGTATGTAAAAAAAAAAATAACACACACTAAATGAACACTGTACACATTTTCTGCAATATTCAACATTCATTTTGGATCTGTGGTTTTAAACGGTTATGTTGTAAAGCCAGCAGGTGGAGACAAGTCGCATTCTTATAGCGAGTCAATGAATGATTCAATCAACCGATTCACTCTAGCCCTGATTTAAAACACCTCTAATAACCCCTGCTTGAAGCGAATTGTTGTTCTCCATCGATTTCATCGAGAGTTTTTATCGTCGACGGAGTAATAGATGAAGTAAATGTAAGTTATTTAATGTTCTTGTTTAATGAATTGTTACTTTTTAGCCGTAGTATTTCAGCGAAGCTAATGCTAACTGCTAGGGTATGTGAACTGATTCAGCAAACGTGTGTGAAATGTAAATCACGATGTTTTCATGGATAAATCATGATTTATTTTTTGATAGAGGTAAAGTTGTTTTTATATTTGGATATTCAGACATTCTCCTTAATATTGTAATTTCAGAAAAGTATTCTTTGCAAATTCTAAATCACATTAGCAGCTAATGACTGTCAAAGTACAACATTGTTCACAGTCAATTAGTGTTAATGTTGTTTTGAAGTCATACTTGTATGATATTTCCAATTGAATATTCAAAGTAACATGGTAAACAATATAGAGACTTCTAAATGAACGAATGTGCGAATATAAAACCAACTTTACCTCTATTTATTTTTGACAGTTTTTGTCAATTTCCATTTATTTTTTCAATGAGATCAAAATAAAAAGTATTTGAATAGTTTATATCTTCATAGATAAACAATTACTCATATCTTTATATAGGTAATGTTAAACCTATTCTTTGTTTAAACATGTTATTACAAAGTAAACCGAAAACTAATTTAATTACAGTTAAAATTATTTATTTATAAGCTAAAATTATCTATGTTGCAGCCTATTGTTTTCAAATTTCTAATTGAAATGGACACATTTCTTAAATCTCTTTTTTAACCCTTTTTTTAATATCTTTGATGTATATCCTGTATGTTACTCTGTCTATAATGTTTTTCTTTTAATTTGATGATTGGACATTTTAAAACAGCACTGTTTTTGTCAACTAGCAGCTGCAAAAATGAAGAATTAAACTATCTTCAATAAAGGCACCAGTGATTTCTACTTTGCATCCTTTTGGAGTGTTTAAAACACATTTTATTAATTTGGCAAACAGATTGAAGATTTTATAAAAGATTCTAGGCTGAGTTTTTTTTTTGTTTTAATAAATTCCAAAAATAAAATCCCTGCAATGAAAGACAATGAGCGGTTAATAGCCAAACGTGAAAATGCACTACTTAATAATAAAATATACATTCTGAAATCATTAAAAACTCAAAACAACAACAAAACAATTAACATTAATGCAAAGATTGATTTATAAATAATAAAATCAATAAGCAAGTAATGTAAAGTACATATGAAAAACACTCATATAAAAACATAGAAAAAGGGAAGCAACAAATACTGGGTTAATGTTATTACCCAAACATAAACTATTCCCTTCAGTCTCCTTCCCTGTTCCTTACATTTGAGATGCAGGGTCCAGAGCTCATATTAAACTATGATTAATTCAATTAGTACATAACTTTTATAAACATGTCTCAGGAAAAAAATATTACCAGTGTGCTAAATATGTCAGTGAAAGACACTTCAGTATTGCATTTCAGTAAAATGCGTTTTAGACTAAAAAACAGGTCTGTAAAACCAGGAAAAAAATCAAATATTTTATATAAGTAGACAACGTTTACTAATCTGTTGCATATTTTCAATAAATGCGCTAGATTATGTCTATAACATCATCATTAGCACTTAAAAGCGATGCTAAAAATGATTTTGTGCTTGTCTTTTCTCGTCGTCATTTTCACCCTCAGTACATTTGAAGAATAACGTTAGTTTTGTTTAATTTTCGCGGTCTAATTTCCTAAATAAATCAGGTATATAATGGCAGGCAATGAAGCAAAGGCCATGGCTGTATCCGTGCACTGGCTCTCGTTTTTGTGGCGACCGGTCGGTCTTGCAGGTTTCCTTGGAAGAACAAACTCGAACCGCGAGAACACAGAACGCAAATGAGAAATGAGATGCTGCGAGCTTCCTGTTGATCACATGACCTTCACACGAAAACAATTTCAACTTTAATAAAATTGTGATTTTTAAAAAAAACTTATTTTCAGGGAAAATTTATGAATATTTAAGCACTAAAGCACTGTCAATGAAGATAATTTGTAAAATGCAAATAAAAATGATTTCAGCAAGGATGCGGCTCGCACCACTAGCGGGTTGTGGGGGCCCCCTAGTGGCGGCGGGGCCCTAAGCAGCTGCTTAGTTCGCTTATAGGGAGGGCCGGCTATGGGTCTCGCTTGCGTACACGGTCTCTCTCGCGTGCATACTTGGTGTACCTCGCACGCATTCGGTCCCTGCTTTCACTTGATTTTTGTCCAGTCTGGCGCCTCATACACAACGCGTCTTCTTTACGGAGTTTGGTTGGCATTCACCAATCCCACAAACAATGCGTCGCCACTGTAAACAGAAAGATGTGGGCTAGACTGCAGCCAAAATTAATTCACTTACCAAGTAACAACAACTGTTATCATGTAATGATAATGGGGTTGTTGCAAGATCAGATACGGTTGCGGCCGGAAGTTAACGAAAATGTTTTATATTATTTATTACATTTCCCATTTATTGTATTTTATTAACGTCTACCCCCACCCCCCAACCCTAAACCCAACCGTCACAGCACTGTAAAAATAGTTGTACCGAGTATTATTTATGTTATCTATTAAATTACCCAATAAATTGTATTTTTTAACGCCTACCCCCACCCCAACCCTAAACCCAACTGTCACAGTACTGTAAAAATATGAATTATTGTTACACAGTGTCACTAAAAAATGCTGCTATATTAATGTGCATATCGTACTTCCGGCCAGCCACGTATATGATCTAGACTTTACCTGATAACGAAGTTACTATATTTAAAAAGTAATGCGTTACATTCAAGCGGCAACCTCCCGCTCTCCTTTGGGAAGCCAATACGGAAGTAACTGAAACTGCAATTCATCGAAATTCCGCTAGTCCTGGCTCCATAATAGAGCAAAATTTCTATTGAGCCCACTGTTAAAATGGCCAACTTTACAGCATTATAAAAAGGTGTTTACAGCCTGGTACAAAGAACCATTTTGGTTCATATAGCTAATATTACCATTCGTGACAACTGTGAGGGGGTGAATTTTTTTATAACTCATCCGTTTCCTTTATATTAGGTTATATTAAGTTTGCATAATTAAGGGCGTGGCCACCTGAGTGACAGCTAGATCTCGCTGGTCGCCGTCACCTCACCTCAGCTGATTAGCCGCTGATCTCGGCATATTCATTGTATTTTTGTGTTGTTTTATGTGACTTTACACAGTCAGTTGCCTTTTGGAATTATTTGCTACAATTATCAGATGATCTGGCATGCTGTGTGCACTTAATTGTGCTCACAAGCCATTCACGTGGCCTCCATTTGCCAGGTGAGGGAAATTATATACCATCTCTATGAATGTATTTGTTTTATTTAAGATCATTTATCATTTATAATGTTCTTTAGACCTGTAATGCACTCCAGAATCTGACAGATTATTAGCTGTAGGCTCTAGAACAGTCATCTGAAGCGTTGCCATACAGTGTTCTGCCTGGACTTCATAATTAGCCTTGCATTTACTAACACAGACTATATCTGAAGTTTTTGGAAGTAATTCGCACTTTCCTACTGTTGAAAAACGTCATAAGCACAATGCTTAGTGGCTCAATGTGTAATGCATTGAGCCACTAAGCATTGCGCTTATGACGTTGCTTATGAAACAGTGTTTTTAAAAGTCTAAACACTTTATTGATAAAGTGTACAACCAAGCACATGTGGTCAGAACACAAACGAGTCGCAGGTGATGAAGTATTAAGCGTTTCTCCCAAAGCCCGTCCTAAGCAGAATGCCAGCATGCGTCTGTAGCTCCGCTCACGCTCCGCCTCTTTGCCCTTGTATGGTATGCCCGGGGTTGGTGCGATGACGCGCGAACAAAATGATGACGGTCGGCCACGCCTTCTGGTGGCTTCTTTTGGGTTCTTCATAAACCTATGGGTGACGTCACGGATACTACGTCCATATCTTTTACAGTCTATGGTTACATTATTAGTTTCTGGCAAAAGTAATGCTGTTACAGTAACGCATTACTAGTAACACTGCCCAACACTGGTTATAATACATGAAAATAATAGATTAATTTTACAGTATTTAGCAGCACAGCAATAACCTGAAGTAAATGACACCACATTGAAGTTGCAAATGTCTCGAATAAGTCAAGGTGGATAAGATGACAATGATGAAAAAGCAGGCCTACTTTGACTAAATTCCTTTAGTCTGAGAGTCAAAGCAGAGCTGCAGGTTTGAGAGATTTCCAGGAGCACTGTGAACCTGTTTTCAGTTTGATGTGATTGTTAATAATCTGCATATATTTTCACAAAATATATTTCCACTAGACCTGCGTTCAATCATCTCTTCCTCAGAGTCCTCGACCCCAAAAGCTCTTTTGTTTCTGCGCTTTGACACAAAATGATAGAGGCACAGTTCACTTTCCCAGTGATCGCGATGCATTTTGGAGTCAGGACATTGGCATTTCTCGCGCTCGGCTGTCTCACATCTGTCTCTGTCTTCATCCAAGTGATTTACTGCGGCTCCATGTTGACATCTGCAGATCCCATACAAATGAATCAACCGTTTCATCACAGAAACAAAAAAAAATAAAAAATCAACTCACCGAAATGCGATTCTTCAAAGCTCCAGACTGTGTATTGTGAGAAGGAATCGTGCTGTAAATGAATGACTTCACCTATAGTTGATGGATGGTGGGAGTTGTGTTATACAGTATTTTGAGTAGTAGGAGAAATAGTTATGCGCACATCTGGCGAGACGCAAGAGCTTTTCAATCGCTGCGCAACAATTACTGGCAGTAAATAATGGTGCGAGTTTTTTTATGACGTGTCTCAGGGCTGATATCCATGCTTAGGATATAAAACAGCTCCTTAGAAGAGAAATTCAGATGATGGGGAAGCTTTGCAATTTAATCTGCGTAATTACAGCCACTATAAAATCCATAATCACGTGATTTCAGGATTTTTACTTTGCTATGGAGTTTTATGAGTTCGCAGTATACTTGAACAAATGTTTCTCTGTTTGCGGGAAATGTCAAGCACACAGACTATACTCTGGCATTGTAAAACTGAAACAATGAAATTAATTTTGGCTACAGAGTTATTTCTTTTTAAGGGCGATTAATGAGGTAAAGGTCACAGCAGCGTTGGATGGGAAATGAACTCAATGTGAGGCTGAGGTTTTCATTAAGATTTAAGCCGCGGTCACACTGGACTTTACTCCCCATAGACTTCCATTCATACGCACGCAAATGCGTCAGACCGGAAACGCAGGGTCATGCGTCGAGTTTCGCAGGTTGTCGAAGTGCAAAGTTCAAGCTTGGTGAACTCTGACCTGCGAAATTGCATCACTTGACTGCGTGAGAGCAATCCAGGATCAAAACATGACCTCTCTGAACAGAAATTTAAAACATGGAGCAATCGCTCGCTTTTTTAATGCCTAATTATCTTGTTTAATCCCGCCCCTTTTCGCAGTGCGTACGACAGAATTTCGCAAGCTCAAACTCTAGTGTGACTTCGGCTTTACTACGACGCACCTTCTTGCTGTTGTCAGTGTAACATTACTTGCTGTGGTGTTGCATGTGGTTTTGTGAGGAAACTGTTTAACGAGTTGCTGCATGTGTCAATCTACACCTGACTGTAAGCCGTTTGTGTGGTTTTACTTCATTCATATACTCCATTTTTGATCTTGATGAGAAACTGTGGTATTATAAAGTGTTTGGAATATTATGAAAACTTTGAGAAGTGATAGAATTTTAAATAATGCGTGTTAAAATAACTATAGATAATCAATCTTTTTATGTTTTTTAAGATAAAAAAATTGTTAAAGTCCGCATGAACTGGAAGCTGCTACCGTTTTTATTTCGTATTGTGACGCGGTTCCTACACTGTAAAAAAATCCTGGTTGCCTTACATTTTTAAGTTGAATCAAATTAACTTTATGAGTCTATTGAACTTATATTATGTTAAACTGACTTAAAACTGCTTGTGCAAATCGAGTGATTTCGGAGAGTGCTGGAAAACTCGGAGTGGATCAGCCATTTAATGGCCCGAATCTCGATACGTTGCATTCACTACGTGTTCAGCGCAAATGGACGCTAAATGTAAAATCTAACACTGTATAGTCAAAGACTATAGTATAGGGACTTTGGTGTAGTATATATGTATAAAAGCAATAGTGTAAAATGAATATTTCTTGCAATGCTTCATTTTTGCTTGACGCAAACCATACATTTATTTGTCAATGTAACAGTTGGACTTTTTATAGCAGATAACTCACATTTAAGCACATTCAAGGCAGCATGATAATGAGAAATGTACTGCATTGTTAGTATTATTGTCATCTTAGTCATCATTAATATTTTATAATTATTAAACATTAATTTTGGAATTATTGCACAAATATCAATAAGTCATAATAGAATTAGTTAGTTTCTGTTTTTTGTTAGTCCTGATTGATGTTGTTTTCAAATACAATAAATCTGTTGATATACAATATGCAGTGGTGCTCATTCATTTTTGCTGGGTGCTCCTAAATTTTTTCTGGTGCTCCTAAATGTTTGACGTTGGGAGCACCAGTGCTACCAAGTAAAAAAGTTATTTTCGAGCCTTGCATTAGACAAATACAATTTTTTTATTCTCCTTTTTATTCATTTACAGCGTAAAAATTATGTTTAAATGTCAAAAATGTTACTTATTGTTAAGCACAGAGAAAAATTGGACTATTGTTTGTTTTTAATATTAATGTGTGCTGTATTATTTGGTTACTGAGCAGCAATAAACAACACTTAAAAATATAAGGGGTTTTCATTTGATTTTCTAAACTAGTCGTGTTTTGAAATTAATAAATGCATAATAATCGTAATAACCGTGAAACCGTGATTATTTCTCAGACTATAATCGTACAACCAAAATCTATAATCGTTGCATCCCTAGTTCACACTACAGGATTTTAAGCCTGATTTGAGCCCGATTTGGAAGTTAACAAGCTCGCTGACAGATCGGGCTGTGATCACGGAAACAAGTTAATTTTTATTAAAAAAAACACATTTTTTCAAATATGAAAAAGCTAAAATAGAGAAAATTGCAGCAAAAATAATTTTTTTTGATGCTTGTTCAAACTATTTATTTAAAATAAACTGAAACAACACAATTCTGGATATTTTTTTGGGAAATCTAATTGTTTTATGTTCAATCTACTTGCCTTAATGGATTTGTGTTGGGACAGCATGAATTAATTTTGTAGAACCCTGTATTTTTTGCAGTGTAGAACCCTTAGTTAACCTGTAAAAAAGTTGATCTGTAAAGTGAATAGACTTCCTGCATCTCTTTGCATTGTCTTAACATGTAAATCACTCGTGCTTGATGCTTTATACGTGTCTGGTCAGAATCAAGAATTCCAGAGAGCCACATAATAATAGAATAGAAATGGCAAGTAACACATTGAATTAAATGTGAAATTTTGAAGCAGAAAACATGAAAAATTGTATGTTCTTCCCAATCATACCTCAGTAAGCCTTATTTTATTTAAAACTTGTATGTTGAGTCATTAAATGGGTGACTGATGTGTTTTGATATCTTTAGTGTGATATGAAACACTGGCTTATTGTTTGGCACCCAGAATGGAGGGCTTCAGGGGGTCCCATCAGGAAGCCATTGACCACAAAACACAGGCACATTCCTGTCCTCCTGTCAGTGTTTTATTAGGCAGATTATGGGTGTGTAGGTTAGAAAATCCAGCCCGTACTATAAGACAAAAAACCCACAGCAGCTTTATTGTGCAGTGAGTGAGACGGATTCTGGTTATAAGCTTATTAGTGGTTTTTTCTTGTGTCAGATGTAAGACCTTTGCAAACAGCATTAATGTTTAAAGGTACAGTATAAAGACCATTGAATCAGGCCCAATCGTGGTGAGGTCATAAATAATTTTTGAAATAACTTGAGATGGAGGGTATTTAGTGGATCAGGATCTTTTCTTAAATGATTCTGAAATGTAAGAATTCAAATTTCTTTCCAATCTCTAATACATTTTTGTGTCTAACCAATGCATTTTTAGGTTTGCAAGAATTATTTGTTATTAAATGGTACTTTACATTGTATTTGGTCATTAAGATTTACAATATATATAGTTATAGTTATATATATAGTTTCCATTAGGGATGCTCCGATCGATCGGCCAGAGATCGGTATCGGCCGATAATCACATTTTATGACTCGATCGGTACTCGCCAATCTAGCTGATCTCATGAACCGATCACAGGTGTCTGTTTACGAGTTTATATGCAGAGGAACCAGACATGCTAGTTGGAGAGCAAAATATTGGAATGGTCTTGCATGTGTTTAGACCTTTTTACATATATAAGAACTGAGAGTTCTGTGTTTTTGACAATATTGCCAGTTCACTGAAACCTGGCTGAAATACAATTAAAAACGTAAAAAAAAATGTTTTAATTGAATATTTCATAATATACCTTTTTGTAATATACTTACTGCAATAAACAAATATATATTTATAGATGTGCATTTTAACATCTTATGCATCAAATATGTACTTTTTCTTGATTGAGACATGTCGAATTCTTCTTCCATCATTTGCAATGTTTCCAAATTGCTTTGTTAGTTGTTTTTCTTACCATTTTTTTGTATCTGTTTTATCTATTATTTTCTGTACAGTTGCTTCTGACCATGACATGTCCACACTAAATGGTTATAAGAGACATGTTTGAGGGATTATATGCAACCTTCTTCATTTATTCTCTGAGGTGTAAGGCAAGATCTCCACTTAATTATCATACTTAGGGGGGAAAATGTGCTTCATGTATTATAAAGCTTGAAGCATCAGAATCGGTACTCAGTATTGGCCGATCACCATCACAAAGAATCGTTACTTGGTATCGGCTGCAAAAATCCTGATCGAAGCATCCCTAGTTTCCATAATTAGTTATTTTTCTGTCCAACATATCAAGTGAGTTTAATGAGAACAATAACATTAGCTTTATCAAAGAGTAACCCTTGAACACTGTTCAAATTTACTACCCTTTTATTATGTTTGGGATGAAAACATAATCCACTGAATTAAACTGCTGTAAAAATGCATCAGATTATTATTTATTTTCAATTTTTTTTGCATGAATCTGTTATTCAACCTCAGTCCTGATCAAAACTGCTAAATGTTTTTTAAAAATTACAGGATTTTAACTTTTTAATTGCCAAATTCACAAATGATGTCACTGATTTTGTGAAAAAAACACACAAAATGACATATTTTCAATATAAAAGTAATTGTGGACTGAATTTTTTTATTTCGGTTAGAATAAAAGCAGTTTTAAATTTTTTAAAAACCATTTTAAGGTCAATATTATTAGCCCCTTTAAGCTATATATTTTTTCGATAGTCTACAGAACAAACCATCGTTATACAATAACTTGCCTAATTACCCTAACCTGCCTAGTTCACCTAATTAACCTAGTTAAGCCTTTAAATGTCACTTTAAGCTGTATAGAAGTGTCTTGAAGAATATCTAGTCAAATATTATTTACTGTTATCATGGCAAAGATAAAATAAATCAGTTATTCGAAATGAGGTAATAAAACTATTATGATTAGAAATGTGTTGAAAAAAATCTTCTCTCCGTTAAACAGAAATTGGGGAAAAAATAAATCAGTGGGGCTATTAATTCTGACTTCAACTGTATATAGAAAATAAACAACACTGTAAAAAAAATCTTACTGCCTTAAAGTTAACTTGTTTAGTTAAATCAAATGAAAATTTCTAGTAATCTCAACTTAACATTACTCACTCTGACTAAACATATTAAGTTAAACCTTGTATAACTAAAAAAATGAGTTGTAACCTTTTTAACTTATTAAAATAAAAGTAACATAAAATCATTTGTTGTCATTTTTCACAGTGAATATATTATATTTATTTTATGTTTTTTTTTTGGTATCTGTTTGACCCGTGAATCTTTTTTTGTTGTTGATACCTAATATTGTTTAGCTAGTCCTGTTGGGGTCTGTACCATGAAGCTGGATTAGCTGGCTAGCTAAGTTTCAGTTTAGTTTGCACCAATCTTGGGTTTTAGGTAACATGAAGGCAGCTTGACTTTAATCACTCAACCTTCATGGTACCCAAAATCCAGAATTGGTTTAAATTAAAATGAACGGAAACTTAACTGGCTAGCCAACTAATCTGGTTTCATGGTACAGACCCCTAGCCAATGACTTTTGACCAATGCTTCCAACGCAGAATGGCTGAAGTGCCTCTAAATGTAAATCTGTCTCATTCATTATATGAACCATCTCACAAGGACATAATCAGGCGACTCCCTCCAGAACTGAGTTTCTACGTGTTTGCTTTGAGCAAAGTTTCAATAACTCAGAAGCACCGTATGGAGCATGTCTGTCATCATCCTCTTCCTCTGTTATACTTCTAAATAATATGTTCCCTAATTTTGACCCTCTAGATAATACAGCAAAAAATCAATTTGCTGGTGAACCGACGTCATCCCGGAGGCCTGAAAGCGTGCAGTGGGAGTTTGATGGCTGATTCTGCCATATTGCTTACAGTTTTATCCGTGGATGGGAAAAGCATGTGTTTTCTCTGACGTCAGCGAGATAAAGGTGTGTTGAAGTTCAGTCCTGTGTATTAGTCCTGCATTAAATATTGTTTCAACATCAACAATGCAGTAGTCAGTTCTCAGGATCTTCAATGTCAAGTAGGGGTTATTGTTGACCAGGAGCCACAATTTGGAGTGCATGTAATTTGTAGATTAATTGTAGAATTAAAGTTTATAGTTTTCTATAATTTGTTATTTTTCTGTCCAAAATATCAAGTGAGTTTAAAGAGAACAATAACATTAGCTTTATCAAAGAGTAACCCCTGAAAACTGTTCAAATTTACTACCCTTTTATTATGTTTGGGATGAAAAGATCCACTGAATTAAACTGCTGTAAAAATGCATCAGATTAATATTTATTTTCAATTTTTTTGCATGAATCTGTTAATCAACCTCAGTCCTGATCAAAACTACTAAATGTTTTTTAAAAATTACAGGATTTTAACTATTTAATTGCCAAATTCACAAATGATGTCACTGATTTGGTGAAAAAAACACACAAAATTACATATTTTCAATATACAGGCAGTGCAGAATTATTAGGCAAATGAGTATTTTGACCACATCATCTTCTTTATGCATGTTGTCTTACTCCAAGCTGTATAGGCTCGAAAGCCTACTACCAATTAAGCATATTAGGTGATGTGCATCTCTGTAATGAGAAGGGGTGTGGTCTAATGACATCAACACCCTATATCAGGTGTGCATAATTATTAGGCAACTTCCTTTCCTTTGGCAAAATGGGTCAAAAGAAGGACTTGACAGGCTCTGAAAAGTCAAAAATAGTGAGATATCTTGCAGAGGGATGCAGCACTCTTAAAATTGCCAAGCTTCTGAAGCGTGATCATCGAACAATCAAGCGTTTCATTCAAAATAGTCAACAGGGTCGCAGGAAGCATGTGGAAAAACCAAGGCGCAAAATAATCTGAGAACTGAACCATGAACTGACGAAAGTCAAGCGTGCAGCTGCCAAGATGCCACTTGCCACCAGTTTTGCCATATTTCAGAGCTGCAACATCACTGGAGTGCCCAAAAGCACAAGGTGTTCAATACTCAGAGACATGGCCAAGGTAAGAAAGGCTGAAAAACGACCACCACTGAACAAGACACACAAGCTGAAACGTCAAGACCGGGCCAAGAAATATCTCAAGACTGATTTTTCTAAGGTTTTATGGACTGATGAAATGAGAGTGAGTCTTGATGGGCCAGATGGATGGGCCCATGGCTGGATCGGTAAAGGGCAGAGAGCTCCAGTCCGACTCAGACGCCAGCAAGGTGGAGGTGGAGTACTGGTTTGGGCTGGTATCATCAAAGATGAGCTTGTGGGGCCTTTTCGGGTTGAGGATGGAGTCAAGCTCAACTCCCAGTCCTACTGCCAGTTTCTGGAAGACACCTTCAAGCAGTGGTACAGGAAGAAGTCTGCATCCTTCAAGAAAAACAGGATTTTCATGCAGGACAATGCTCCAAGTACTCCACAGCGTGGCTGGCAAGAAAGGGTCTAAAAGAAGAAAAACTAATGACATGGCCTCCTTGTTCACCTGAGCTGAACCCCATAGAGAACCTGTGGTCCATCATCAAATGTGAGATTTACAAGGAGGGAAAACAGTACACCTCTCTGAACAGTGTCTGGGAGGCTGTGGTTGATGATGATGGTGAACAGATCAAAACACTGACAGAATCCATGGATAGCAGGTTTTGAGTGTCCTTGCAAAGAAAGGTGGCTATATTGGTCACTGATTTGTTTTTGAATGTCAGAAATGTATATTTGTGAATGTTGAGATGTTATATTGGTTTCACTGGTGAAAATAAATCATTGAAATGGGTATATATTTGTTTTTTGTTAAGTTGCCTAATAATTCTGCACAGTAATAGTCACCTGCACACACAGATATCCTCCTAAAATAGCTCAAACTAAAAACAAACTAAAAACTACTTCCAAAAATATTCAGCTTTGATATTAATGAGTTTTTTGGGTTCATTGAGAACATGGTTGTTGTTCAATCCTCAAAAATACAACTTGCCTAATAATTCTGCACTCCCTGTAAAAGTAATTGTGGACGGATTTTTTTTTTACCTTTTATCACAGTCTTGAACATGTGAATGATTAGTAACAACATTGGCTTTAATGCATTGTTAGATTTTTATGTTTTCTCCCTAATTTACTGTTGGTGGCTGTTTTTGCCCCATTGACTTCCATTATAATCATTTGATGGTGTATAAATACACAGTCGTTGTTTTTGTTTACTCCATGTAGTTCTGAGAGCCGGGATGCATATTTAGATTTTCTTAGACACATCAAGGTAAGTGCATAAATGTCACTCTCACATTCTCACACACTCACAGACAAACATACACACACTTTATTTTCCTGTTATACTCCATATAAAATCCAGAAATTAAGCTTTTTTTTGCACAGGCCTATCTAAAGGGTTAATGGTGCCAACTGATGATCAACAGTAAAAATGACTAATTTTACCTCTTCCCAGCAGGGAAAACCACCAACAATCAAAAATGCATGATTATATTGTGTCATGGTTTTGTAATCAACAAAATGTGGTTATAATGGATGTCAGTGGTGCAAAACCATCCACCAACAGTAAATTAGGGAGAAAAAATTAAAATTAATCAAAAACAATGTATCAAAGACAATGTTGTTTCACATGTCCAAGACTTTGATAAAAAGTAAAAAAAAAAATCCAGTCCACAATTACTTTTTATATTGAAAATCAATTATATTAAAAGTCATTTTGTGTGTTTTTTTCACCAAATCAATGACATAATTTATGAACTTGGCAATTAAAGAGTTAAAATGCTGTAATTTTTCTAAGCAATTTAGTAGTTTTGATCAGGACTGAGGTTAACAGGTTAACTGATTAACAGATTTATGCAAAAAAAAAAAGAAAAAAAATTTAATCTGATGTATTTTTTACAGTAGTTTAATTCAGTGGATGTTTTCATCCCGAACATAACAAAAGGGTAGTCAAATAGTCCAGCATGTGAAATAATTCTAAGCATTTTCTCATTGTCAAAATAATTCTGCTAGCTTAAACACAGGCCAAATTAAGACTCAAAATCACCCCAGAGTGGATGAAAACATCCCCAACCCTACATAAGGGTTAATTACATTTCATTTATAGTGCAAACTAATTGTCATTTTACATTACATCTTTTTATTATTGTGTGCGACTGCTATTTAGGCCTCCCAGAGGAGTATTAAGGGCATTTTTCTTCTCATTTGTGTATTTGTTTTATAATCTAGTTTATAGTTAAATAATGACTTGCATACAAAATCCTCCAGACCATTCTCAAATAATGAATTCATCAGAAACTATATCAAATTTGCTTGTTGCGATTAATTGCTTTAATAATAAATTTTTATCACGGTATACGGTATCATCTTGATATTGACATAAGCTGCAAAAAAGGTTACTTTAGCAGGTATAATAACCATAAAATGCTTAGAGTATGGCTATATCCTCTTAAGGCCCAAGCTGTTTTTTACATGCATTTTTTATTTCTCTTTGCTATTTGGGCTTATTGGAACCTAATTAGAATCAAAATCTAAGTATCATCTTTTGATATGATGTACTTTTAGAGAAAAATGATGTCCATACAGTATATGTGGACTCGTGGTCCGAGTTTATTTACATAAAACACTTTTTCCCGAATTTTCTTTTACGCATATTTAACTTTTTTTTTTAACTTGCTTTGACTATCAGAGAGTAAAAACAACATGTTTTCCAATTTTGGACAGTTACGAATAGGGTTTGGGACATTTCATATGCTGCAAAACAGTTGCAGGATGACACTGTATGTCTGTAACAAAATATAAAACATTCGTATTTTAAATATCCACTTAAGAGCTAAAAATGTGCTGTCCACGTATGTGGACACTCGGGCCCTATATAGGAGGATATACATGCATTACATTAAATAAAAACTGCGAAAAGATTATAAGATTTAATAAAATTATTATAGCATGTAATTAGATAACAACTATGATCTTAACACTTAATTATTAGCCAGATTAATGAAAGTTTTCCTAGTTTTTCTTCCACGTTTAGGTAAATTAACCAATTGGAACTATTGGAGAATTATTGCGTAGTGTTACTGTACAATAACCCTTTAATTAATCAGAATTTTGGCAGTACGGTGACGCAGTAGGTAGCACAATCGCCTCACAGCAAGAAGGTCGCTCGTTCGAACCCCTGCTGGGTTAGTTGGCGTTTCTGTGTGGAGTTTGCATGTTCTCCCCGTGTTGGTGTGGGTTTCCTCTGGGTGCTCCGGTTTCCCCCACTAGTCCAAACACATGCGGTACAGGTGAATTGGGTAGGCTAAATTGTTCGTAGTGTATGTGTCAATGAGTGTGTATGGATGTTTCCCAGTGATGGTTGCGGCTGGAAGGGCATCCGCTGCGTAAAACATATGCTAGATAATTTGGCGGTTCATTCCGTTGTGGCAACCCCAGATTAATAAAGAGACTAAGCTGAAAAGAAAATTAATTAATGAATGATCAGAATTTTTAATCAATATTAAGCATCTGTTGCTGTTATGCCACCGCAAATATAATGTGAATATTCTTACAAAGCACAAAACATTTTGAAGTATCCATGATAACAATATTGTGCATGTTCAATATCATGATATATTGAATTATTGAATATTGGCGTATGTCTATTGCAATATCTTTTTTCCCCCCAATATTGTTCATCCTTATTGCATATATTGAGTTGCCTGCAGAGGTTATAGCTCATGTTGTCGCGTAAGTTACGATTAAAACAAGCTCTCAACAAGCTCACACTCTTGCTAATCTGGAAAAACAAGGAGCGTTTTTCTCAACTGTAAAATCTGCTCTTAATAATGGCGGTCTGATGTGGTTTGGCTCCTTCTTGATAATATGTCACTGTCTGGACGAGGCTTAATGGGTATTTGGGGGCGACACATGGATCTGTGAGTGGTGAAAACTAAGATCACTATTGAATCTCTTGGTGCGGATTGGCTTACAAACCCAGATTTATCCTGTGAACCAAAGTTTTGAGCGCAGACCACCAGGCGAAAGAACAATAATGAGAACCAACTGTGAGATATTACGACAGGAAAGCATCCAGTTCACACCTACTCTGGATCATTTTCACGTTGACTTATTTGTCATTCACTATCTCGTGTTTTCCCACCCACATTTTTAGTCTTCTCTGTCGTATTGTGGTTTCTGTGCCGTTTCTGTGCCGTTTCCGAACTCTACTTTTTATTGTCTCTACGGCCACTTTACTGTAGTTCCTGGTTCTGCACTGCTGCTGTTTAGTTTTATGTTAGCTATTAACCCAGTGAAGCCTGATATATTAAATGACCGTCAGAAAAGAAACCATTTACCCAACCTTTAGACATTTGTGTTTTAGTGTGATATAATGAGAATATGGGGGAGTATCAAACTGAGCAACAATATTCAGTTAGGTGCGTTTGTGTGTATAAATTAGTTAACTATATATATATATATATATATATATATATATATATATATATATATATATATATATATATATATATATATATATATATACACACACATAAAAAGTTGGAGCAGTAAAGCATCTACCACATTGTAATGTTGCCATTCCTTTTCACTATATTTAAAACACTTAGGGACTGAAGACACCAAGGCTGCGTCCGAAACCGCCTTCTACTCAGTAGGTACTGCATTTGAATTTAAACGTACTACTCTGCCGTTAGAAAAGTACGTTCTATACAGTATGAATGTAAGACGTGTGAATAGAATTCAGACATACTACATCCGCCATTTTGTCATAGTCACGTGACCTACCTGCATCTGTTGCGTCGCTTCACTCCCATTCATGAATACTCTTGCGAAGCATCATGGAATAGCGCAGCGTCCATGGGATGCGCACTTCAGAATCTCGCCGGAAACAGTAAGTCATCCGGGTACTTCTAGCGTACTGATTTTCTAATTCTATGAATTCGGGCGTACTAATCGGCTCGCATACTGATTTTAGCGTACTGCATAGTATGAAAGTATGCGGTTTCAGACGCAGCAAGTGTGATGAAGTGTTTCAGGTGTAATTTCGCCTTTTTCTTCCTGCAAACAAGTCTTAAGATGGGCAACAGTACGGGATCTTCGTTGTCACATTTCGCTTCAAAATTTGCCACAGACTCTCTATTGGATACAGGTCGGGACTGCAGGCAGGCCAGTCAAGTACCTTATCCTCTCCCTCAGCAGCCAGGACTTTGTAATGTGTGCAGATTATGGTTTTGCATTGTCTTGTTGAAATATGCATACTGTAGGCGTCCCTGGAAAAGAAGGCAGCATACTGTGTCCTAAAATCTCAATGTACTTTTCAGCATTAATGGTGCATCACAGAAGTGTAAGTTACCTTTGCCAAGGGCGCTGACACAACCCCATACCATGACAGACCCTGGCTTTTGGACTTGCTGCTGGTAATAGTCTAAATCAAGGGTTCCCAATCTTTTCAGCCCGCAACCCCTAAACTTCCCAGTTTACCTGATTACTAGCCCTAAACTGCTCCTGTGTCACTTTTATGGTGACTTTCTGTTCTTTTTGGAGTTGAATATGAATATGGATTTGGAATGATGTAACGAGGAAATTATGCCAGAATTGAACATGTTTGGACATACTATAGTGTTCTCCGCACACGATGAAGCTGAAGGTTCTGGGTTCTCTGAACAGTTCTGTGATGGTCCAGAAAGTGCGTGCCCATCATCATCACAGTAAGATCTCTGTTGCCAACACAAAGCAGACAGTGGCCCGCTGGGAAGTTGTCAAGGCAGAAGCAGGAATTTGTCCCCAATCAATCTGTCATGTTGTCACTTCCCTCTCTGGGAATCAGAAGAGAAACAATATGGCAACTGTACTGGATGAAATTTCAGCAAATACTTCTTTAATCCAATAGCATGGAGATTTCCAGCTCTTGGCTTAAAGGGACAGTTTAAAGGGATCGTTCACACATGAAAAAATAATTTACTTACACTCAAATGGTTCTAAACTTTTATTAATTTCTTTCTTGTAAAATTCAATGATCGAAGTAAGCAAGACAGTCTTAAAGAAGCTGTAGGCAATAGGCATGTTTACCATGAAGCAGTAAATATAAAGCTCTTTCAGTATATTCAACATGTCACTGACAAACAGACAAAAGACAGTCTTGTTAGCAGGATTCATTAGGATTTACCCTGAGCATGTAAAAGTTGCTTTCTTCCTCTGCTTTGTCTCGTTATTCTGACGGTCCAAGTCATAAAGTCTTTTTTTTTTCTTCACAAGCTTCTTTTCCCTCGTCCATTAAACCCATCTCTCGTCTCCGGATTGTTCTGCTTGATCAGACATGAACACAGAAGAGCCACTGAAGTGCCTTTCTGACTGGAAATGTAGAGGTTTTGTTAGTGTCTTGCAGAAGTTACAGTTTACAGACGGCATTGGCTATTTGAGATTTAGAAAGCACCTAAATTGTACTTGATATTTTACTTGACTTTTTTCAATCTGCCTTTTTTTTTAAATATAAGGTCTACGTTTTGCATTACTTGTCATTTAAAGTATGTCTGCTTCAGTTTTATCTGTAACTAAACTCTCAGAAGTAAAGGTACAAAAACTGTTCTGGCCTTTTGGCTGAAGCCGTGGAAATATGGTTGCGGGTAGGGATGCTCATTACGGTTAATTTTGTCAATCGATAACCGCGGCTTGTTAACTGAATATTAACCGTTAACTGGTCAGATTAATATTAAAATATTATTTAATTAATTGACTATTTTGTGTCTGACACATTAAATATGGCATTTTAAAATACTGATTTATTTTAAGATGCGAACAGCAGCATACAGAACATAACAGCATCTTCATGCACCTGCAGTGTTTCCAACAGCATAGAAAAAAGAATAAACTAAATAAAAAGAATAAACAGTCCTTAACAGATATTTTTCACTTAAATGAAAAATTTAGATTACAAAACGAAAACACTGACTGAATCCTTTTTAAGAACCGGCATAGGCTGTTTTTTCCAATCATGTTTTTTTCCTTCCATCGAATAAAAATATCAGGCTACCTCAAATTGATCGCTTCACAGAAAATATGCATTTAATTAATGCTCCGCTGTTATTATTATATCACAAATCCTCTGTCAACATTTTTAATAGAAGTCATTAGTTTAAAGATTATGTCTTATGATTATGACTTATTTCCTCCATCTCGCTCCTCTCACTCGCAGTTCATGTGTGCGCGCTGCATGTGATAGACAATGACTATGCTCGTATGTTCACTTTTAGTAAAGTAGAGGCTACTATAGCATATAACAATTTTGTTGTTTACATATGATATTGCATTAATTTTCATACATGTTTTATAAAATGAAAGCCTCAGTTTGATGCGGAGTTATCATTATGCAAAAATCAAGAAAATCTTTGGATTTGTTTGATTGGTAGATTAGGCTATGTAGGTTATTTAAAAAAAATTTATATTATATAAAAACTATTAATAACGAATTTTCCAAATGGAAAAAAGGTTGGTTTGTTGGTTGTAGCCTACACTAAATCATCAATAGCCTATTTGTTGAGTTTAGCACAGAGGCGATCAACATCAGCGCTGGTTTGTGTCAACTCGTCTGTGTCAAACTATGACCAGCAATTGCCTATCCTTCTTTCATTTTGCTTCTTTGACACTGTAGACACGTGTGTTTGCACGTGTTACTGTCCCGCGAGCAGTGTTGGGGAGAATACTTTGTAAATGTATTTAGTTACAGAATACAGAATACCTGCTTTAAAATGTATTTTGTAACGTATTCCGTTACTTTGCTTAATCCTGGTACTGTATTCTAAATACTTGGAATACTTGCCCTTATAAACAGCCTTCAAGTCTATTAAATGTCACACTATGCGTTGGTAGCAATTTCTGCAGGAAAACAGAGGGCCTCTAATGCCCATTATTGACTGATAAATAAATAAATAAAACAATATAATTATGTTTATTAAATAATGTTTATTTATCAAAGTGTCAACAAATTCAATTTCTGTTTCTATAATAAAGATAAAAAGGGCTTGAACATAGACAGCATTACTGTCTGTAATATACAGTATATGTATATAATATGCATTTTGCTTACCCTTTGTATTTCACAGTCTGCACAGAAAAAGAGATTGCACTGCACTGTCAGGTTTCGCTCACCCCTCACATTCTTTAAAGAGAAAAAATGCTTGAACTTCCAAGACGTGAATGCATTTTTTTCCTTTACTGCGGCTAGAACGGTGCTTCGGTTGCGGCTCCAATCCCTCGAGCCCCTGGTCTGAATCCTTCATATTTGTACACTCAAGTTAACCAGGGCTGCCAACTTTGGCTAAGTTGTCCCACCCACATTTGTGTCAGAAAAGCGAACGTAAATTTAAGAAGCGTAAATGAAACCTCTGAAAGCGCAAACGAAACATCAAGCAGCGAATTCACGAACAATGACGGCAAAAAAAAGCAATTTATTTAGAAAATCATGGTTGTTGTCCGGTTGTTCGGTGTTTGCGATTGTCCTTTTTGCTGCGTGAGAAAATGGAGGTGTGGCGTGAGAGCATGAGAACAGGGTCATTTGCGTGAGTCTCACTGAGTTAACGCTGGTGATTGCAGTCAGGAGTGTAGCTTCTGTTTCTATGGTTTCGGCGGCAATTTAGTAATATTATTATGGGCCAGACACGCATCGCCCTAAGTATTCCAATGGTATTAGGAAAGTAACTGTATTCTAAATACCCTGTTTAAAAATAGTAACTGTAACGGAATACAGTTACTCATGAATAGTATTCTAAATACGTACCGCCGGTACATGTATTCCGTTACTCCCCAACACTGCCCGCGAGTTAACAAATAAGTATTTGCAGTTGCACATTTAGGGGCAGATCACAGCAAACGCAATTTTCCGTTTCAAAAACAAGAGGTGCACCACACTGCCTTTTATGTTGACGAAAAAAAGCGTGATGCCTTTTTTTTTTATGTCACTAGGAAACGATTGAATCAGCTGACCCGTGTTGAGCGTGAGTTTTGCTGTCGATGTTGTTATAATTGTAATATATAATAACATTGTGATATTCAAGATTTGTCATACAGCTCTGAATAACTTGAAACAGCGACCATCTCTCCTCCCTCATTAAAAGTTCTCCGTAGTCGTCTTGAAAACACAAACACTGCTGTCACCTCAATGGAAACCCTGGCTCTGCTTTCATTTGATTGAAGAATGAAAAACTGCGACTGACAAAACGTGTTTTTACCGCTCAGGGTTGACTTTTATTTCAACTGCGAGCACACAGCGCACAACGGCAAAGCGTGAGGCGCGCAGGATGCATAAGCTGCACATAAAACACCAACCATTCAAAACGTTGTGTGTCTGACTGCCTTCGTTGTTTATGGTATAAATAATAAATTATATATACAGTTGAAGTCAGAATTATTCGTCCCCTTTTTAAATTTTTTATTTATTTTTTTAAATATTTCCCAAATGATGTTTAACAGAGAAAGGAAATTTTCACAGTATGTCTGATAATACTTTTTCTTCTGGAGAAAGTCTTATTTGTTTTATTTCAGCTAGAATAAAAGCAGTTTTTAATTTTTTAAACACCATTTTATTAACAAAATTATTAGCCCCTTTAAGCTATATATTTTTTCGATAGTCTACAGAACAAACCATCGATATACAATAACTTGCCTAATTACCCTAACCTGCCTAGTTAACCTAATTAACCTAGTTAAGCCTTTAAATGTCACTTTAAGCTGTATAGAAGTGTCTTGAAAAATATCTAGTCAAATATTATTTACTGTCATCATGACAAAGATAAAATAAATCAGTTATTAGAAATGAGTTATTAAAACTATTATGTTTAGAAATGTGCTGAAAAAATCTTCCCTCCGTTAAACAGAAATTGAGGAAAAAATAAACAGGGGCGAATAATTCAGGGGGGCTAATAATTCTGACTTCAACTGTATATCTTTATCTTTTAGTCTTTAATAAACAATCTAATCTTGCGATGTGACTATTGCGGATGCATTGCGATATCAGTGCTCAAACAATATATTGTTCAGCCTTATTTAAGATCATATCATATCATCAGATCAGATCATGTAAATAAACAAAATATATATTTGATCAACAATGTACGTTAATAGGCACTTTTTTAAAGACAAATTTAAATGAGGGTTTTCTCAAAATCATAATTTTTTCTTTTATTATTATAATTTTTTTTAAATTCTGCTTATTGTTATACAATATTCTAGATTTTCAAGTAGTTGTATCTTGGATAAATATTGTCCTGTCCTAAAAAATCAGAAGAAATCTTTAAAAAGTGATGTATAAATTTAAGTATTAACATATTGAGACTAATTGAGACTAATTTTGCCCCAGTCATAACCTCTGTAACTTTATTTCTGAAAGTGCAGCTGTATTATCAGTGTTACTAAAGTCCTTTAAGTTCAGGTATATGAGCTTTTAAAAGTGCAAACCTTTCAATTTATTGAAATGAAGTGAATTTATGATATATCATATAAAAAAAAAAACAGCACGAGCATATTGTGAAACAAACTCAATTGCTTAATAATATTAAAAAAGCGAGAACAATATTAAAAAAAGAGAGACTTGGAGTAAAAAAATCTAAGCTTTACTTATTTATCTGTTTATGGAAAGTCTGTAATGAATAGCAGCCATCATGCGAGAGCGCCCGGGTAGTTGATTTTGCATGTGAAAACATTGCAAGAGTTGATTCAGAGCCACAAACTTCTTGACGTTTGGCCAGAAGTCGCCACAGGCTGTGTTTTTTTCCTTTTCTCCAACGAGAGCTCGCTTCGCCCATTAACTTACAAAATTACACTCAAAATTGGCCGTAATTGTTGAAACTCTGATGACGAGTACATATTTCATACGCAGGATATTCACCTCCACCAAAGATGCGACGTGTTTACAGTTTTCCCTACGGATTCCATGTTTTGTTTCCAAGCCGCCGGAGCTGCGCTTGAGGAATGGCAGTGTGTAATGTAAAGACAAAGGCTGTTTTAGTGCTGTTTGTTTTTGGCGAGCAGCAGGGGTGTGTTTGTGGATCGGGAGATTTGCCAGACTGGAGGCCTGCGCTCGTCCTCTTGACCACCCAAACTGGGTGCCTGGAGGCCACAGAAATGTTCCCCTGATAACGCAGGCCCACCACAGACACTGGGAGAGAGCAGCTCCATCTTAAATATCAATGTGTGGTCAGTTTGTGTGCTTTAAATGCGCACAATGGGATTGTACATGTGCTCCAGCTGATATTTTTTATTTACCTTCTTTGCCTAATGCTTTAAGCCCTTTAAGGTCTCATCATTTAAAGTATTTAATTTAATTTAATTAATTGCATTTTAATTTAATTACATTTAATCTGCCATAATACTTAATAATATCATAGAACTTAGTGGTGTAACAGATCACAAATCTCACGGTTCGGATCACATTACGGCCCATTTTTTGGATCAGTCTAAAAAGGGAGAAGACAAATGTAATTTGCTTTCCATTTATTACAAAAACAGCACGGCAAGACACTTTTGGTTTTAACAAACCGAACTAAGAAGCTGTAATTTTATTCAAAATAAAATGAAGAAATAATCAGCTTAATAAAAATAAATGGTAAAATAGTACTGCGATAAATTTACTGTTACTACTACTGTTGCTGATAACGCTAAATGTAGAAATCTAACATTATAATTTGTACAACACATTTATTTTTAGTCTCATTTTCAATAAATAATTCAGTTGTTCACTCATAAAACTTCATGTTTCATTGCTGGATGATCATTTTTGAAGAATTATTCAGTGGCATAGTTTTTAGGTTGGTTGTCGCCACCTATTGGTTAAATAATGTAATTGCTGCCTACAACTTTCACTTTTGAGCGTCAAGTTAAATGCATATGACGACGATATTAATCTTTATCATAAACTTCAGTGACTTTATCCAAACTGTAAACTGTTCTCCCAGTACTGCTGTGTTATTTGACTGTCTAATAACTAACTCAAAAGACTAAAAGACCTCTTTCTTGATTTTTGCGTTTTCAGATCTGAATGCAGCGATTCGAAGGATTAATAAACATATGCAAATCAGCATCATTTATAATTTATGTTTTGTAGTTGTTGAGATCCTAATCTTTTAATGATTAATCGTGCAGCTTACACTAAATGCATGAATGCAGGCTAAACAAGTAGTGACAGAAAACACCTTTAATAACCTAAGAAACCCACCAGATCCCGAATAACCCACCACAACTTCTTCCGTCATCGTTATATTTTACAGGAAAGCATAAATGCTTTCATACATGTGATTTCTCTGCGATCGTTACAAATTTAAGAATAATCTACAAGTAAAAAATATGTATTGGCCTAATCCGTTGGTCATGTGTGTTCCAAACCGTGGGTTGTGATCTGGACAAATCACGGATCAAGTGTGGTCCCTTACACCCTTACTGTAAGGTAGTGATTTAACAAACAATGCCAAATTGTACAACGCTTCAATGGTAACACTTTAAGGTCTTATCATTTAAAGCATTTTTATTTTAGTAATTGCATTTTAATTTTAATTACATTTAATTAGCCTTAATGCTTAATAATATCGTAGCACTTTAAGGTAGTGATTTAATAATCAATGATCAATATATTTACTACATTTTAGGAGTCCCTTAGGATTTGATGAAGACTACAAGTCCCATGATTCCACACTCAGTCATGCCGTCATCAAACTACGGCTTTGTTTGTTGTGAATACATGCCCTCTAGTGGCAGAAATAACATACTGTGCCTTTAAGACTAATATGGCTGTTTGTACCTTACACTACATGACAGAAACATTGAAATACCGGTCATTTAGAAGCGCAGAAAGGTCACAACAAAATGCTAAGGTTAAAATCCAATTAATTCATATTAAACCTCTTCAATATTATAAAGTTCATGATGAGTTACTGATATTTGAGTCACAGTTCTAACGTTTTCAAAGTATGTTTACTAGTTATTTTATTTTCAAGTTTCGAGGTAAACTATCTGCTGTCGCTTTCAGTCTGGCGATAAATGTCACTTGAATTAGTATAGTCACAGTGGTAATATTTAACTCTGAGTAAAATAGCACATAATCAGTACCTGAGGCGATCGTTGTCATTTTAGTTGATGCTGTTTTTCAGCCACGATATCACAGAAATAGACCCTGTTTCTAAACTAGAAGATTTGCTCATGGGGCATTATTTAAGAATAAATCGCGCTATTCCTGCGTAAATAGATTTGTGAAAGTTTTGAGAACACTTGCTTCATTCGCACATGAATTTCACTTCACTATAGATGCGGATTTGCGTCATGGGCTGGCCGTCTGTCTGCCTCTGACTCTAGTTTCATTGCTAAATGGCTAACATGGATTTTATTGAGAGATTAGCTGTGCATTATGTGCTTTAGGAAGGCTAAAAAACAGCGTAGATTCGTTCGGCGCCGTGTCTGAGTCTACTAGATCCTTTCAGAGGTGCACCCAGCTCTGTGAGTTCATCAACTCCTCCAGAAACTATATCTGAATGATGGAGGCTTTCAGCTGTGCTTCAGACTAAGCCGAGCCCAGTTTGATGAGCTGGTGTCCGGTGTCGGCTGGAGGATTTCCCCTCGGGACACCAACAACAGGCGCTACGTCATAATAATGCCCATGCTAAAGCAAGCTCCTGATTGGTTAATGCGGCGCGGATGTCTACTAAAGTTCAGATTTCTGTGTTAAGCGCGTCAAACGCTCAATTCCCAGCGCTTCATTTGCTCGAATGAGGTAGCACGAATGATGCAATTTGTGCTAATTGAGAGTTTTGTGATTGAACGTTTTACAAATTCAGCATTTTGCGAATTGAACGTTTTGCAAATAGTACGTCTTTGCATTTAATTAACATGTAAATCACTTGTGCTTGACACTTTATCCGCGTCTGGTGTGAACGCTCCATCAGAGTAGGATGTTAGGATGTCGCATGTACAGTAGTTAGGACACAGTGCTGTAGTAATATCTCCATCAACATGTGTTACGTATTTAAAAAAATGCAGTAATTACTCAATCTTGCGTATGACTGGCTTTGCATCACAGTTTAAGTTTAGCCAACTTGTACGATTTTGGACGTTTGAGTTGAATCCAGGAAAATGCTATATTTAACAGTATGGCGGCTGATAATAGCTTGTTATTGCAGTGACGTCATGGCAGACAGAGTTCATTCCAGCAGTAGTTTTGCTATCATGACCTGCCTCATGTTGTCACTCAACATATTGTAATGGAAACCAGCACATTAGCGACAGAATCCAAGAAGAAAGTCGGAGATGATGTGAACTGAATGTGCTGCCATGTTTGACAGGCGTTTGGAAGAGTCGCTGATGTTCTCGCAATCTCTCGGATAACAAATGACAGCGAGAAATAAACGATCTGGGCTTGTTTTCTCCATTCATGCTTTTGTTATTGTTGCTGTTGGAGCTGATGAGAGAGTTTAGAGCAAATCACGGTGCTGTATTTATCACCAAGATAAAACTTTCATTGGCATCGTTTATGTTTGGGACAGCATAAATAACCATCCGACACATATTGTTATCTTCAAAGAGGCCTATAAATCGTTATTATACGAGTACAGGAATATGAGAACAGCGATTTGCATCATGTTCTGCCTGGAAATCATGTAATACTGATGCTCATTCATCTATTTCTTCAACACTCTGATGAACAGAAGATTGGGTTGAAGGGAAAGTTCACCGAAGAAGCTGCTTTTTTCTAATGTGGAGCTAATGGAGAATAATACGCTTTTAAATTGAATGGAAGTAAATAAAAACAGGGTCTTGTAAGCTGGAAATAGAGCTAATAGATGATCAAAAATGTGCTGTTTTTTAAAAGATCAAAAATCAAATAATTAATTGACAAATCACTTTTGTCAGGACTTCTAGATTAATATTAACATTAATTTCTTTGTGTCTTAAACAAAGCTGCTGTATGAGCTTGAATACACATCATAATCACAAAACAACATAAACTCTGAAATTAAAGTCACCACAGTTCTTGTTTATTATTATTATTAATATAATTATTGTATATTTTTATTAAACATGCATTAATTATGAAGTCCATTAGTATTTATGACCTTTAATACACATCATAATCACAAAACTCTGAAATTAAAGTCACCACAGTTCTTGTTTATTATTATGATGATTATTATTATTATTATATATTTATTAAACATGCATTCATTATGAAGTCCATTAGTATTTATGACCTTTAATACACATCATAATCACAAAACACTGAAATTTGTGTTAAAAATGCATTAATTATGAAGAGGATTAGTATGTATGAGCCTTACAACGCATCATAATCATAAAACACTGAAATTAAAGTCACCACAATTTATGTTTAAAATTATTAAAATTATTAATAAATAATTTTTAAAAATTAATAAATAGTGAGAGCCTTGTTTGAAAATCTAAATAAGTGAGGCACAACATTATTTCTGAAACAATTCAGTTCTATAATAATCTAAACTGGAATATAATGTCAAATAAAATTATAGAAACATATATATTTTTCCATGTTCTCCCCGTGTTGGTGTGGGTTTCCTCCGGCTGCTCCGGTTTCTCCCACAGTCCAAACACATGCGCTATAGGGGAACTGAATAAGCTAAATTTGCTGTAGTGTATGTGTGTGAATGCAAGAGTGTATGGGTGTTTCCCAGTGTTGGGTTGCTGCTGGAAGGTCATCCTCTGCGTAAAACATATGCTGAATAAGTTGGTTCATTTCGTTGTGGCGACCCCTGATTAATAAAGGGACTAAGCCGAAAAGAAAATGAATGAATGAATGATGTAAAAACTACACTTTTAAAAAAAGGCTGTTGGGTCAAATATGGATAAGCCCAACCCATTAGGTTAAAAAGTGTCATTTAAAGTGAATTGAAAAAATTTGTCCACATTTAACCTAATGTTGGGTTACAACAACCCAGTATTTATATACCCAGTATCTCTTTTATGACAAGTTTTAGTGAGGAAAATATTATTTTTGTTGAATTATTATTTTAATGATAAAAGGAATGCCACATGGCCTCGTCTCATCCAGCATTTCACAACTGATTTATAAAAATGCCATCTACTGAAACTTGAGCTTTGACCCAGTGTTGACTTTTGAGTTTCCGCTTTGAGCTGCTCGTCTGTTGTCTTTCTCAAAATAACCCCTCATGGCTCATTTGCACCATCTGCTGGTGATTTACTTTGCTCATAAACAGCCATTGGTTAAACATTAGCAAACTATCGTTGTTATTATTTTAAATGCTACACATGTGCATTTTGAAAATCAATGAAACAGTAGTGACAGATTATATACCTAAATACACTTCTTTCTATAACCTACAGAATATAATAGAACAAATAGCCCTGGTGAGTAGAAGAAAGATTTTTAATTTAAAAATCTAAATATCTTACTGACCACAAACATTTAGACCATTATCTATTTAAAAATTTGGTAACACTGTAGTAACGACTATTTAAAAATTCGGTAACACTGTAGTAACGACTATTTAAAAATTTGGTAACACTGTAGTAACGACTATTTAAAAATTTGGCAACACTGTAGTAACGACTATTTAAAAATTTGGTAACACTGTAGTAACGACTATTTAAAAATTCGGTAACACTGTAGTAACGACTATTTAAAAATTCGGTAACACTGTAGTAACGACTATTTAAAAATTTGGCAACACTGTAGTAACGACTATTTAAAAATTTGGTAACACTGTAGTAACGACTATTTAAAAATTCGGTAACACTGTAGTAACGACTATTTAAAAATTTGGTAACACTGTAGTAACGACTATTTAAAAATTTGGTAACACTGTAGTAACGACTAATTAAAAATTTGGTAACACTGTAGTAACGACTAATTAAAAATTTGGTAACACTGTAGTAACGACTAATTAAAAATTTGGGGAACACTGTAGTAACGACTATTTAAAAATTTGGTAACACTGTAGTAACGACTATTTAAAAATTTGGTAACACTGTAGTAACGACTAATTAAAAATTTGGTAACACTGTAGTAACGACTAATTAAAAATTTGGTAACACTGTAGTAACGACTAATTAAAAATTTGGGAACACTGTAGTAACGACTATTTAAAAATTTGGTAACACTGTAGTAATGACTATTTAAAAATTTGGTAACACTGTAGTAACGACTAATTAAAAATTTGGTAACACTGTAGTAACGACTAATTAAAAATTTGGTAACACTGTAGTAACGACTAATTAAAAATTTGGGAACACTGTAGTAACGACTATTTAAAAATTTGGTAACACTGTAGTAATGACTATTTAAAAATTTGGTAACACTGTAGTAACGACTAATTAAAAATTTGGTAACACTGTAGTAACGACTAATTAAAAATTTGGTAACACTGTAGTAACGACTATTTAAAAATTTGGGAACACTGTAGTAACGACTATTTAAAAATTTGGGAACACTGTAGTAACGACTAGAGCAGAGGTGGGCAAACCATATGCGGCCCGCTGAACACTTTCATCTGGCCCGCGAGGGAGTTTTTAAAATGCTGCTTCTGAGTAACGGTTTGGTTTCAGAATTAGTAAATTAATGATGCAATACAAGCGAACGCCGATGGCAGTATTGCACGCGGTACAGTTAGCGCAACCAGTTTGAGATGAAATGAGATTGTTGTCAATTTGACTCAAATTATATAATAATTGCTGGTTAAATGTGTTAATTTTTGTCATAGAATATATTTTCCATGCATACGTCCACTTATTTTATCAAAGATTTGTGGTTTCATCAAGTTTTATGATGATTGATCTGTATATTCTAAAAGCAGTGCAAATTCGATTATTATAAATTTGACTGAATAGTAAACTTTAGGAATTATTTTAATGTGTAAATATAAGATTTTTTTCTATTAGACAATACCCTTTCTATTCTCCACTGTAAAAATTATTACATTATTATTATTATATTTTATAAGGGATTATTTTATTGTTTTATGATGATGATGATAAGTAAATATAAATAGAAGTGCAAATTAATTTGACTTGTAAATTTGACTCAATAATAACTATTAAAAAATCTGTTTTGTGTTGATGTGACATGTTTCTGTCCTATATTACATGTTTGATGCATATTGCCACTATAAATAAAAGTTATTTTTTGAAGGATTTGACATGTGGCCCTTCACTTAGTTTGCAAAACTTAATGTAGCCCTCGGGTTTAAAAAGTTTGAACCCCACTGGACTAGAGCATGACAATTTGTTAATTGTTAATAACAAAAAAGATGGCATCATTTTCAGATGTCTATATTTATTTCGCTCCTGTTTACCGAATTCCAGTATCGTGACAACCCTAGTAAGTTACTGTAAATTTTACAGTATTTTTTACAGTGTATGTATATGTATGATATTGTCATACTAATGTTGTGAACTCAAGTGTTACAACAAAAATGTTACAACAAACAAAAACACATCAAAACAATTTTGTTGTCATGTTGCGTATATGGTTTAGTGTTTTTTATAGTTAAAACACAAGACAATATATATAGTTTTATAGCTCCAAACAGCGATTTTTGATGACCTTAATCTGACTAAAGTCATAACTGAACTAAACAGAAATGAAATTAAGACGTGGAGTATGCAGATATTAGTGGCATTATTGAAGTAAACACTGCGATCAAACTATTACCGTCATGTAGGACTTTTTGCCATATTTTTCGACAAGATCCATACACACGGCTGTCAGTAAAGGACTGCACGCACACACACATTGCGAAATGCGGAAGTTTTTTCTTTCCATTCAGCGTGCGTTATTAATAACGTCTGATACCCCAGTTTGTCACGGGGGCATGAATGAAATGAATGAAATGTTCATGAGTGAATGTGAAACTGCTGAACTGCAGGTAAAGTCACCCAAAATTACAGGAAACTCTTACATGAAAGCACTTCTCGTAAACACCTTACTTATATTATTGTCTATTAAGGCAAATAACTAGACTACAGATGTCCATGTAAGCGTAGTCAGTTGTGTCTTCGAAGTAAGTGAAAGATCCAGAAGGGCAATTTACTGATTTGACACAGAAGGGCACTTTTTTATCAGACAGCTCACCGGTTTGACTTTTATTCATCGTCATTTATTTTGAAAAGCACCTGCTTCATTTGCATAAACTTTACAGGTGCCTGATAGTTAGATGTGGAGCTAACATTAATCAGATTCACTCTAGTGAACTGCATCCATGTTAGCACGTCATGTTTGATGTGGTCATTTCACAGTAGGAATACACACAGGTTCGTTGACTTGTTCTCGCCACCTACAGTGCAATTCGGCCACGTATACATCAGCGCTAAAATATCAAGGTGAAAGTCACCATAGCTTGCGTAGAGTAGACCCAGCTCCCAACCCAACTTTGAGAATAGATTAACGGCGATATTTTTTTTATCGCCCTATAAGAGTCTCGTGTTAACGCAGCACGTTAACGCCGATAACGGCCCACCACTAGTATAAATATAGTACAATGTACATAAATGCTGGTTCCATACAATCGGTTTGTGTTTTGACAGCATGAAGGAATTAATTTTGCATAGTAGTTTTAACAAATTTAAGTAGATTCAACATAAAACAATTAAGTTGTCCCAAAAAATAGTCAAGAATTGTGTTGTTTCAGCTCATTTTATTAAGTAGTTTGAACAAACAGCAAACATCATTTTTTGAGTGTAATGACGTTGATTTAAACCTGTTTGTTTCCATCACGTCCGTCAGAACTGCTCTGAGATCAGTCATGGTTGGCTGTTAGCACACATGTGTGAGGTCCAGTCCAGATGTTAAGGTCCGTCTGCGTTCTCTAATTAGCTTCACTTCCTCTCTACAGTTGTGACTTTACTCTACTTTTCAGTCGTACTGTAAGATCTGAGGCCACTGCAAAAAATCCCAGCGTGCAAATGACCGTGAAGGTTTATTGGGAGCGATAGGCATTTTATGAAGCGCCATTGACAGATCCAGCAGAGTGATTTATTCCTCTGGCTCAGCGTGGACTCCTGCGGGAAACCTTCCACCACATTGAGCTTATAGAGGATGTAAAACAAACCCGTGTAGTGTCATCATCTGAAGCCTGTAAAAGCACACAAACACAGCGCCTCGGTGCTGTTAAACTCTTGTTTGGTGGTTCCTCGCGTTCCTGAAGAGTAAAGAGCTGTTCACGTGGAACCAGTGCTGTGTTTAAGAGCACAGATGTGTTTGGAAGAGCTGGATTTTTATCATGCTGAATATGTACTTTATGAGGACTAATAAACAGCCAATATTTTAATAACAGGTAGATAATAAGCCACTAGTTAATAGTGAGAATTGGTATTAAAGTGTTTCCATAATTTGTAATAAATAACGGTCCAAATATTTGTAGTAAGTGAGAAATGAGAAATTACAATTATAATTTGAAGGAGAACGTTGACGTTTTGAAAAAACTGAACTGAAGTGAAACTTAT